>WSTY01000733.1:0-15231 GCA_019633465.1 Tulasnella sp. 417 | reverse complement strand
TGGGACTTACACTCTCTTCGGAGCATCTGAGCCGTACTTGCAGTCCCTCTTGTTCTCGGTGCATTTGTCGCAGGGTGTTTTCCGGTTGCATTTTAATCTCAACCGTTTACACTGGAGAACAATAGCCAGTTCAGATTAAAACGCGGGCACGAGTACGCATTCCAAGGTCCTCGAAAGGCTTACCTCGTGACAGATGGAATGCTGTCCCACGAGCCGACTTCTGACCGCGGTAGCTGGTCGAATGGGTCTGTTGGGTGTGCCAGTCGACGAACTCGGTTCCCGAAAGCGGAAGTCAAGGCTCTCCATCTTTTCTTGACGGATGAAGAGAGCTTGTATGTTCTGGAACGAAGCCACACGCTCTCAGAGCGCGACCGAGGGTAGTTAACAGAGGTGCTGCAGTGCCGAGCAGGTCGTATCTTCTATCAGGGTGAAGGTTTTTGAGTTGCCGGTGGCCTTGTCGCTGGTGATCGGGAGGAGTGAATGGAAGGCGGCGATGGGCCAAGAAAGACAGAGAGAGGAAGGGGGAAGGGGGGGAGAAGTAACCTGATTTGTTTTGCTCGGCGACCATATTTAGGTTATCAAAAAAGCCATGGCCCAAACAAACGGCCCGCGCCAACTATTTTTCCGCCGGAAATGAAAGGAACGTGACTCCCGACAAGTCTAATTGCATTCTAAAAAAGAAATTCGACTGAAACCTTTTTACACCGTCACAACCCATTCATCCTGAGTGTGCGATTTCTCCTCTTCGGCGACTTCATACTCGTCACTTCTGGAGTATTCTCCACCTGAAACTCCATAAATACCGGTTATCAACGGCGTCCCGTCCTGCGCGTGAGCGTTATTTGCGTGTATCACAGGGTTCGGGACCCTTTCGGCGTTGGCCGTGATCTTCCCCGTCCATCTGAGACATGAACAAGACCCAGTGGGTTTTCATCAATTTTTATTTCCTGACGCATTTCGTGGCTTTCAATCTGTTCTGCCGCCTTTCAAGCTACCAATTTTCAGTGGGAGAGAGAGAGAAAGTTGCCAGCAGTATTTCTTTCGACTAGCTCTTCGAAAACAGTCGAAAAGCTGTGGTCAGCCCAAATGCCCCTATTCGTCCTAGTGCCGTTGCAAGAAAATTTGAATTGGTTCCTGCCCCGATGCCCGCTGTTTTATCTCGTTGTCCGAAGATTGCGCTGAAGCGCCGTTTCTCTGATTGCCGACCCAAGCTCGAGAGGCAACGTCATCTACCAGCGAATGATATCAACAGCGCCAGGTCGCCGCCACCTCAAAGGCAGATCCGGTTATGGAACCAGGCCTGGGGACCGGCGAGTGCAATATACCCCAGGCGAATATGTTGCGCGCAGCTATCCAACCCGTAATGATGATTGATTTATTCCCTTTAGATAGAAATATCGTACCAGTTTGTCCCAATATAATCTGTGCGAGGTCAGCAGAGCTCTCGAAACGCTCTCGGGCGTCCTCAGTGCCGCGCGGCCGATACCCGTGCAGATGGCCAGGGTTTCATTGAAAAATCTTGGCGCGTTATTTTAGTCGTCCCGCTTTTTCTGGCTTCATAAGAAGTCCAGGAGATCGAACCCTCGAAGCCGCTGTAGTGATAATTGACCGACCCATAGTAGTAGATGGCGTTCAAACACGTCAACATTGACAGGCCCCACCCTTGCCCATCCTTGGCCACGAGTAGCAACCTCTATATAAATCTGGGTAAGAGCTCATTTAATTCTATTCGAGAACATGCATTGACAAATAAACGATAAGCCACAAGAGGGGAAAACCAATAGTGAGATAACCGGAAGATCAGAAGAATCGAAAAGAACTCCTTGAGTATCAACATTGTGCGGAATATATTCGCGCTGGAGTAGCCTCGGAACATGGTTTTGGAAACCGGGGCGGTGACCTCCGAGAACGAGGATTTCTAAGGAACCCTTACGCGAAGTGTGTCAAAGATATGATGGAGGGGTAAAGGAACCAGAGTGTGGCCGTTCCTGGGATTAGAATGAGACTCGTCGCAGGCCAAGGTTCCGTTTGTTAGTGAACCGGGACTCTATGGAGCTGGGACATCACACCACGTCACTTCTGGAAAAGAGTCGACAGTATACGGTTCGGGCCCATCGATCCCGGAATGACTTCCGTATTGTTGCTGTATAACTGATGGAAGATGCGGCGGGTTTGCGGCTCGGGTGTCGAACGACTTGTCTTCAGAAATGGGGAGCATGTTCCCAATCTCAAACTCTCGAGGGTTCTCCTGTGCGCTCAAATGCGAGCCGCTAGAAGCTGGGCCATAGGACTCGGCCTGACGAGATACCGAAAGACCTCCGGTGGTCTGAATGTTGGTGAGCCAAGTACGAGCACGGGATTGGTGAATCGGAGGCGGGTGTATGGATGGTGGTTGATTAGGCGGAGCTGTTATCGGATATCCTTCCGGCTCACGTGGAATCATCGGATAGGAGGGATTGTGTGGAGAGTCGGAACTAAAAGGTTCGTCGACAGAAGACACGTCTAAAGCTGTACCATCGACGCGAGAGTGGTTGGGGAGCGGTGGAACATAAACTGAAGATGTCGGGGTGGCATGCGCGGCGAGCGACAGCCTGCGCCAAATCCTGTTAACCGGGAGGATCCTCTTTTGAGACATGCTTGATTGAGAGGCACTCATACGGTTTGGCGGATCTGAAGTGCGAAACGGCGGGACCCCAGCGGGCAACGCCGATGCTACCACAGACTCTTCTTCCATGGGGGGTTGGGAACCGGGGAGCGGATCGAGGTATACTTCTGGGTAAGGTGGTGTCAGGAGAACAGAGTCGCTGGACGTTCCATCACTTTCTTGATAACGCAAATTTCGCCGCGCCCCGAAGGCTAATACAAGTGGGGATTTGTTCTGAGCTAGTAGGACGCTTGTTTCCGTCGTTGTTGTTATGGCTGCCGTTCCAACATACGGTATAGGAACGTTGCATCGCATCTCACTAAGATCCGTGCCTGATTTGTGGTGTGCCACAGAGCTCAGCTTGCCCATTGGTACCTGTGCCACAATTCGCTCTATACGGCTCATGATATTATTGACCTCATACCTGGGCACGTGGTCTGGATCTGACTTGCCCTCCACGACCTGATTACGGAACACCGCTCCTGCGATCTCCACCCCCCTTCTCGCAGTCGATGAAAAAATCACGTCCGGTTTCATGGTGACGACCGAAGCCAAGATTCCCGTCGCAAGCCACACCGAGTTTCCGAAATCGTAATGACCGAACCCCATAGGTCGGGCATCTCGGAAGCGCGTAACGAGGTGGTGTGATGCGGTGATGACCGCGTTGGCAGCGTTTGTAGCGGTGAGCAAAACACCTTCGCTCGACTGCGAGGAGTTGGAAAGTGCCTCGTTGAAAAACGGCAGCCATAGGCGTAGCAAGAATACGTTGGCCATGATGTGCAGATCGCAGGCTTGAATGGCAACTGTGTCCAACTTCGGGAACAACGTGTCCTCAGGGTTTTCTTGGAAATCGATGTTGTACTGGCCCGGAAGCGAGCTTCGCCAGTTCGAAACCCGAGCATCGAATTGATTTGCTAGATCCGAAGTCAAACCCTGCTCGAGCTGAGCGTAGTAAAGCGGTTTAATGATGCTAAGTAACCTGAAAGGAGGTGAGTTAGTCATCATCATACATCCGCAAGATGCCCGGAAACAGAAAGCTCTAACTCACTGGCATTTTGTGGCAAAGTGGGTCGTAGTGAGATCTTTGGCCCTCTCTAGAGGGTTGGGAATCGCCGTGGCAGTGGGACCAAACATCGATTCATCCGCTGCTGAAGGTGGTTTGCAGGCGTACGTTCCTGGTGGTATAAGAGGTGGTCTGCCAAGGTTGTCCGATATTTGTCTAAAAGGTGGTCCGATTAGAACCCCGTGCAGGCGACCGGAAATGAATGAAGACTCACTGGTCAAACATCATTAACTGCCACCAAACCCTCCTCCTCATCTCCTTTTCCCAAATCCCCATCCCTTCCTCCCCAGAAGAGCGGTCCTCTTTTCTCCAAAAACCGAAAGCTGCTCCCTTCAGCTTCTCACTCGCTCGATCCACCAAATCCAGTCCCATCTCCCTGGCCACCGAAACGCACTTAGCCAGATCCTTGTATATCGTCCGCTCCACCACTGTCATCCCTCCACTTCCAATCCCGGTTGAAGAGCCTCGGAATCCGCGCGAAGTGACGGTCGACGCGGAATCCGACGGGTGCAGGAGATACAACCACGTCAAGATGTGCGCATGGATGTAATCGAGCGAGGGAGGCAGGGCAGATTCGTCGTGAACTAACAATGCCGCCCGCGCCAGGTTGAACAGATTACTTGGTGTGGCTTTGTCGGGCAGTGGGTGCAGATGCGGGTTAAGCAGAACGCCAGGAGGATAGGCAGACGGTTCGGGCGTGTTTCCGCCGTCGTCTGGAAATGTCCCGTGAACGGATTTGGACCCGTAGCTGAGCCCGCCCAGAGCGTAAACGGCGCAAGCCACGGCAAACAGACCCAGGGTCGGCGTGGGAGGAAGTGGTTTTGGCTCTTCTTGCGTGGATCCTCCACCGCCCATCCCGCGTGGTATCGAGCCCGTCCTTTGGTTATCCGCTAGAGAAGGGGAAGACGGAGAAGAACATTTCGAGCTCAGGTCCGAGTCTAGAGGGGCCAGGATCAAAAGGGAGTCAGCTCCATGTAGTTGAAACCCGTCTGGTAGGGGTGGCCAACCATACCAGGTTCTCCATCAGCACTACCCGACCTCTTCATACTAAGATCAGCCCACTCAAACATCGACTCGAGTCTCTTCTTCAATATGCTATGCTCCCCTGATGCTCCAATTCCATCGTGAGTGATCATCAAACTGTCAAACTCGTCCATAAATGCCCTGGTCCAAGGGTGGGTTGGCAGATACCACAGGATGACTTGGGGGGAGATGAGGGGCAGACTACAAGGCGCAGGGGAGATGGAGGAGAATGGGCTTGCAACTCGCGGCGCACCGAGCCCAGGAGACGAAGAGGGTTGCGATGAAGACCTCGAAGCGGATGACGAACCTAAGCTGAGAGCCGGGAACTTGTGCGATGAGGGCACACCGAATCCGGAAGATAAAGAGGGATGCGAGGAAGACGTCGAGGAATCCCATGAACTCAACCCCAGAGCCGAAAGGCTGTCCGGGAGATGAGAAGAAACGACGTTGGGACCACCTTCTGCTTGTTGTTGGGCGGTGATAGCTGGCACGATGAACACTTCGTGAGCTAATGCGAGCACGGACAAATCCTTCGGTCTTGGTTGGCCGTGATATTCGGCCTCGCTAGGCGGAGCAGCCACCAGGACCACATTGTTTGCCTTCTTCGGCGCGGCTCGCCCCGAGCCGGACCGCCCTCCTTCCCCTTCCTTCGCAGCCCTCGTGGTGGCGGCAGCGATGGGTTTCGTCGGGGCTGCCGGAATGGAGCCCTCAATCGCAGCCCTCAGCTCCCAACCCAACACCTTTTGCCACACCTGCAGCTGAGTCAGCGCGTGGTGCGACACGGCAATCGAGTTGGCCTGGAACACACGCGTGGCAAGGTCGACAACGCACGAGGAGATCTGGTTGCGTTTGATGGAGGTGGCGAAGTCACCACCAGTGAAATTACCGCCCGAAGGATCTGGGGTTTGTGATGGCTGCGGGCTGAATGCGATGATCGCAGGAGGCAAGAAAGCATCCCCGCTTGTTGATATTAAGGTCGGCGCGCTCATGATACTCTGAACTTCTTCCTCCGAGATTCCCGGGAGTTTTGTAAGGATCTGAAGCGGGTGTTGATGCCGTATCTGGGTGTTGTGAGCGGATTGGACATCCCTGATGGGGCGAAAGATGAGGGATCAGCTGCCCGATCCATCATGCGCTGAACAACGACTACGCTGAATGCTTTGGAACGAACGTACAGCCTTGTCAAAGTACTGGAATCGTACATGGAATCCCACTTCATCCCGGCACATTTGTCGCAGACAGTTCTCCGGTTGCCTTTCAATCTTGACTGTTTGCACTGGACGAGAGTGGGAGTCAACGTTGGCCAGTCTAGATTAGAACACAAGCGCGAGTGGTCACTTTAAGATCCTTGCACCAATCCTCACCTCTTGGCAGGTGAGAGAGGCTCGCCCTAGCCGAGGTCTGACGGTAGTAGCTGGTCGAATTGTTCTGTTGAATGCGCCGGCTGATGAACTGGGTTCCTGAAAACCAACGACCGTCTCGGCCTCATCGTCTCGGCGCTCTACCTCTTTTTCATGAGTTATGGGGGCTGACATATTCCTGAACGAAGCCGTGTGGGCTTAGAATGCGATTGGAGGGTAGTTTCACAAAGGTGTAAAATGCGGGGATGGCCTTATCTTTAACGGCCAAGGTTTTGCGCAACAGGGGGAGAATGTATATCGCGCTGCTAGTCGTTTTTTCATGACTGATTAATGGTGATCGTGGGGCAGAGGGGAACCAGGGGGGACCGAAGTAACACGGTTTGTTATGCTCGATGATTCGGACCGGACCTGGCACGTCTCGGTCCAACAGATACCGCACGCTGACTGGAAATGAAAAACTTTGGCTGCCAACAACTCTAATCAGATTCTAAGAAGGAAAATCGAAAGAAAAAAAGGCGTACTAGCCCGTCCATTCAAGCTGCGACATGCGATTCCTCCTGCGTGGAGAGCTTCTTGCAAGCCCAGACCCCCTACTCGTCATTTCGGGGGCATTCTTCACTTGATAAATTCATACTAACGTCTTGTATGGCCTTACTCGTTTTACATGAGCGCAATGTGCTCGCATCATCTGACAAGGTCCTGGCTTCCACGGTTGATGGCTTCCTCGAGACGAGATGAAAGACCTGGTAAAAGTTGTAATTAACCTCTTTAGTTCTCACGCATTCAGTGGGCTTACTCGATTGATCATACGGGACCCCCTCTGGTAGACCCTAGACTTTGAGCCGAATGCTGCTGATAGGGGACGAAATGTTTTCACCGACTGACGTACGCAGGCTGAATGTTCCGGACTCGCCTGCTGAATTCGGACCGAGGCCTGGTGCCCAGTCTGAGGACAATTTCGGCATCTCGGCATCGAGTTCTTCGGCCGGTGGCAAACCTTACCTCACGTACAGCAGTTTGCATAAATGATGACACACGGCGAGAGAAAAGAAAGGGAAAGGGTCCTGTTCGCTTCGGGCTACCGGCATCCAGAGCGCTGCCAAAACCAAACGTGTGACCCTGGCGTCACACCATCACGACCTGAGGCCCGCAATCTTTCGCCATCATAAATCTACAGATATATGTGGTGAATACGAGTGGCAAGGTATTTGGCTCATTGCGCTGGTTTCGGGGTATCCGTGCGCAGCTATAGTGAAGTTGGAATAGAAATGTACGACTTTGGATGTATAAGCTCCTTACGGACTGGATCCCGCCTGCTTCATCACAGGAGCACAGTAAATATCTTAATAAGGGGAGTTGGTTTGGGTGAATTTTGGTAAGTCACTTTTTGGGCTCAGATTTTCATCTTCGTTCTGTTCCTGGAGGTGGCTGTTGAGGTTGGATGTTGATCATTCTATAGGCTGCGCGTGGCGGTTGCTGTCATCGCCCATCGCCCATTGACCTTGGAACCTAACCTAAACTTCATTTGACCCCGCCATTGACTTGGGTGTGGTGTTCATTATTACCCAGCATCGACACTACTCTTGAAATTATCCGACGAGACGCATTCAAGCTCAAATTGTCACCTGGTACGTGACATCTCGGGATAAGTGGCCGATCAACCGGTACCGCCGGCTATTCTCTCAACTTCCTTCTTTCCTTTTCTTTTTTCTCGAGTTTCATCATTGATGCAAATAGCTGTAAGTCCTTTGTTAAGGGAAGGCGTGGCTCCCTTTGCATCACCTTCGCGGCAAGAGCAAAGACGACACTCTCTGAGCTGTAGATATATAGCCCGAAAGGTCATAAAATCGCCCTCAAAAGTTATATAGACTCCAATTTAAGTAAGCCGAATTGAAATTAGAGCCGATAGGGTAATAATTTATTTATCCATTCGGCTAGTTGAAAGCTCTCAGCTCTCCCATAGCTGCAGTACTCGGGGATAGCACCGGCATGAACTCGAGTCGACTCGGGGTTCAACTTGACACAGCCTTGGCACAGTTGTGTAATATACCTTATTCCTAACGTTGTCCCGTCTCTCACCCGAGTAACTTCAGCGAGCGTCCATTTGATTCTATTCGCTAACACATGCACAGATAATGATAAGTTATGAGAGGGACACTGAATAGTGAGCAACGCAACATGAGACAATGGAAAGAGCCTAGTATAATCCCTTGAGTAACCATATCCTTCGGTTTGGGCTAGCACTGGAACATGGTTTCCGAAATTGGGACGGGGACATAAGGGTTCCTAAGGAATCCATGGAAGAAGTAGACCAGAACGTGCGCAATCCTGCAGGGGTGAGGGCCCAGAGTGTAAGCATTAATTGCTGGGTTAGAACGCAACTCGCCACGGGAATGCACGGTGATTCTACAGAGCTGAGAAATTACCCCGTCTCACTTCTGGAAACGAGTTGGAAGTCTCGCGTTCGGGTCGAAAGATCTTTGGGTGACTGCCGGATTGCTGCTGGATGACTGGTTGGAGATGAGACGGGTACGAGGTTCGGGTGTCGAACGGCTTGTCCAGAGAAATGGGAAGCGTTTGCCGTGGGCTCAACATACCGATGTTACTTTGCATGTCAAAATGCGAGCCGTCAGGACCTGGGTCACGGGAATCATGTTGACGAGATTCCGAAAGTCCTCCAGTAGTCTGAAGGTTGGTGAACTTGGTATCAGCCTGCAGAAAAGCCATGGATATGGCCGTCTGAGGGTGTGCAGACGCTCGTGAGCCATACGACTGAGATAAGGGCGATTTTGGGCGGGAATCGACCGTATTGGTAGCCCCGTGCAAGTGTTGAACGTTTTGCGAGGGAGGATCCTGACGAAAAGTGGTATTCAACGGGGACAATTGTTGTATTGGAGGACGGTTTTTGGCTGTTGGTTGATTCGGCGGAGGTGTTACTCGATGTGCCTCCGCCTCACTTGAGGACCACGAGTAGGAAGTGTCGGAGCCGGCGAGTGGATCGAGGTACATTTCTGGGCAAGATGGCGTCAGGAGAACAGAGTCGCTAGACGTCTCATCGGTTTCTTGATCGGGTAGGTTTCTTTGCGGTCCTAAGGCTAACGCAGGTGGGGGGTTACTCTGTGCTAGTAAGACGCTGGTTTCCGTCGTTGTTGTTATGGCTGCCGTTCCAACATACGGTATAGGAACGCTGCATCGCATCTCACTAAGATCCGTGCCTGATTTGTGGTGCGACACAGAGCTCAGTTTGCCCTTTCGTACCTGCGCCACAATTCGTTCGATACGGCTCATGATGTTATTGACCTCATACTTGGGCACGTGGTCCGAATCTGACTTGCCCTCCACGACCTGATCGCGGAACACCTCTCCCGCGAGCTCCAGGCCCCTTCTAGCAGTCGACGTGAATATTACGTCCGGTTTCGTGGTGACCACTGACGCCAAAATTCCCGCCGCAAGCCACACCGAGTTTCCGAAATCGTAATGACCGAAGCTCATAGGTCGAGCATCCTGGAAGCGCTTGACGAGGTGATGTGATGCGACGATGACCGCGTTGGCAGCGTTCGTTGCCGCGAGCAAAACGCCTTGGCTCGATTGCGAGGAACTAGAAAGCGCCTCGTCGAAGAACGGTAGCCAGAGACGTAGTATGAACACGTTAGCCATGATGTGCAGATCGCAGGCTTGAACGTCAGCGGTGTCCACCCCTGGGAAGGACGTGTTCTCTGGCTTCTCGTGGAAATCAATGTCGTACTGGGCCGGAAGCGCACTTCGCCAGTTTGAGACCCGATCATCGAGTTGGTTTGCTAGATCCGACGTCAAACCATCCCCTAAGTGAGCATAAGGAAGGGTTTTGATGATAGCAAGTAACCTGAAGCCAGACGAGTCAGCCATCATCGTAACGTTAGAAGCATGCTGGAAAGAGAAAGCCGGTAACGCACTGGCATTTTGCGGCAAAGTAGGTCGTATTGAGGCCTATAGCCCTCTCTGGAGGATTGGGAATGCTCGTAGCAGTGGGGCCAAACAGTGATTCATTCGCGGCGGATGGTGGATTGCAGGCATACGTTCCATGCGGTATCAAAGGAGGCCGGCCCAGGTTGTCTGATATCTGCCTAAAAAGCGGTCCAATCAGTCTCTCTTCAGGTGCTCCAAAACCAACCAAGACTCACTGATCAAACATCATCAACTGCCACCAGACCCTTCTCCTCATCTCCTTTTCCCAAACACCCATCACTTCTCCTCCATCGTTCGGACCCTTTACTCTCCAAGCTCCGAGTGCCCCTCCCTTCAATTTCTCATTCGGTCGATCAACCAAATCCAACCCCATCTCCCTGGCCACCGAAACGCACTTGGAAAGCTCCTTATATATCATCTGCTCCACAACCGTCGTTCCTCCGCTTCCAACGCCAGTCGACGCGCCTCGGAACCCACACGAAGCGACACTGGACGCTGAATCCGACGGGTGCAGGAGGTACAACCACGTCAACATGTGCGCGTGGAGGTAATCGAGGGAAGGGGGCAAAGCAGATTCGTCGTACACCAACAGCGCTGCACGTGCGAGGTTGAACAAGTTGCTTGGCGTGGCTTTGTCGGGCAAGGGGTGTATATGCGGATTAAGCAGAGCCCCCGGTGCAGTGGCAGTGGCTCCAGGCGTGCTCCCACTGTCCTCCGGAAATCTTCCGTGAACGGACCTGGATCCATAACTTAGCGCGCCTAGAGCGTAAACGGCACAAGCCACGGCAAACAGGCCGACGGTCGGTGGAGCAGGAAGTGGCTTCAATTCCTCCCGCGCGGTTCCTCCTGCGCCCCTCGCGCGTGTTGCCGAGCCCTTCCTTTGACTCTGCGTTGGAGAAGGAGAAGACGGAGAGGAACATTTCGAGCCTGAATCCGGATCTAGAGGCAAAGGGGGTCAGTTCCATGTAGTCGAAACTCGCTAGACGTGGTCGATTGAAGAGCAAAGAAATCGCCAACCGTACCCGGTTCTTCATCGGCGCTGCCCGACCTCTTCATACTGCGGTCGGCCCACTCAACCATCAACTCGATTCTCTTCTTTAATATACTATGCTCCCCTGATGCGCCAATTCCGTCATGGGTGATCATCAACCTGTCAAACTCGTCCATGAATGCCCTGTTCCATGGTTGGGTTGGCAGATACCACAGGACTACTTGTGGAGAGATGAGGGGCAAGCTGCTAGGCGAAAGGGAGATGGAGGAGAACGGGCTTGCGACTCGCGGAACACCATGTCCTGGAGACGAAGAGGGTTGCGATGATGACCTCGAAGCGGATGACGAACCCAGGCTGAGAGCCGGGAATTTGTGAGATACGGATACACCGAATCCGGAAGATAAAGAGGGATTCGAGGAAGACGTCGAGGCGTCCGATGAACTCAAACCGAGAGCCGAAAGGCTGTCCAATATATGGGAAGAAACGACGCCTTCCTCTTGCTGCTGAGCGGAGATAGCCGGCATGATGAATACTTCGTGGGCTAATGCGAGCACCGACAAATCCTTCGGTCTTGGTTGGTCGCGATATTCGATCTCGCTAGGCCGAGCGGTCACCAGAACCACATTATCTGCCTTTTTTGTTCCGGCCAAGGTTATGTTCGCTGCGGTGACGGGTTTAATCGGTGCCGCCGGAATGGAGCCCCTACTCGCCGCTCTCGGCTCCCAACCTAGCACCCTATGCCAGACTCGAAGTTGAGCCAGAACATGGTGTGACACGACGATGGAGTTGGCTTGAAACACTCGCGTGGCCATGTCGACCGCGTATGCGGGAATTTGGTTGCGTATGGTGCCAGCATTAAGAATATCGACCGAAGGATTTGGTATCTGCGGTGGTGGTCGACAGAATGTGATGATCGATGGAGGCAAGAGCGGATCCCTGCTTGTTGACGCCAAGGCATGCGGACCGGTGATAGCCAGGTTGCTCTGGGGTATTGATTCCCCGCCACTCCTGGCGCCGAGAATGGCCTGTGCGCGTCTAACGTCAACAGTCGGACCAGCGTAACCAGGGTGCGGCGGATAGCTCGACGCGCTCATGATCATCTGGACTTCATCTTCCGTGATCCCGAGGAGTTTTGCAAAGGTCTCAAGCAGTTGTTGCTGCCGTATCTGAGTGCTGTGCACGGATTGGGCGTTTCTAATGGGGTGAAAGACGAGGGGTGAGCCGTCTGATCCCACTAGCGAACAACGACGCCGAACGCCTTGAGACGTACACTCTTGTCACAGTACCAGAGTCGGAATTGAAGTCCCACTTCTTCTCGATACATTTTTCACAGGTAGTTCTCCGGCTGCCTTTCAATCTCGACTGTTTGCACTAGAGAGCCGGGGTCAAACTTGGTCAGTCTAGATTCGAACGCAAGCCGAGTGCGCTTGAAATCCCCGCACAAAAGCCCTCACCTCTTGACAGATGGTAGGGGGTCGCACTATTCGATGTCTGATGTTGGTAGCTGGTCGAATCGTTCCGGTGGATGTGCCAGCTGACGAACTGGGTTCTTGGAAACCCACGACGGTTTCGGTCTCCTCGTCGAGGCTCCCCGCATCAGGTTCGGGAGTTATAGGACCTTGTGTATTTGTGAACGAAGCCATACGCGCTCAGAAGGCGATTGGGGGCAGGTTAGCAGAGGTGTAAATTATAAAGTGCCGAGACAATTGTATCTTTGATCGTCGAAAAGTACGGCAGAAAGGTGCAAATATAGGTTGAGTTGATAGTGGTTGGGTCACTGGTTATCAGAGGGGCGAGCGGATCGTGATGATGGGGTAAAGAAGACACAGATCTAGAGGGGAAGGACGAGGAGGGAGGGGAAGGACGTGGAGGGAGATGTAGCCTGGATTTGTTGTGCTCGACAACTGATTCCGGCTATTTCCAAGTGGGTGGCCAAACAAACAACCCGCGCTAACTTTTTTCCTCAGCGGAAATGAACGAATCGTGGCCACAGGCAACTCTAATTGCGTTCTACATTCGAAAGGGCAGAAAAAATTACTCTGGCACAACTCATTCGATCCTGAGACCCGATTTCCAATGCGCAACTTCTCGCCTAGACCATTCCCGATACTTTGTCCACTTGAAACCGCACACACACCCCTCACCCGTCACAAAGGTGGCGTCCGCGTCATTTAGAAGTGCCGCATGAGTCCGATGTCACCCGATTCCGATCGCCGACCTCCGACCTACGACTTCCGACCTCGGCCACTAATGACTCTACATAACACCTACATAATTTTTATCAACTTGTGAGTTGAGGTGATGGTTTTCGATTGCCGAGTTCCGAGTGCCACTGCCAACGGCAGACCTCCGACCCTCAATCACCTATCCGATCTCGACTGTAGTATTCACGACTCGTCATATAACTTCGCTTAGGACCATCAGGAGCTTTTTGAATGGTAACTCCACTGTAACTTCGGCACTTTGAACCCTACAGTTGTGTCAGTTCGCCTTTTTCCGACTCAGTATCTGCCGCAAAGATCCAAGTGAATACCTTCGAGATCTGCGCGGGACAATTTATAAGAGGTGTGAATATAAACCCAGCTCTTGCAGTCAGACAATTGGACCATCATTATTCAGAGATGAAAGATTTGGTACGTGCTGGGAGTCTTGAGCCTCCACTTCAGGTGGATGTTTGGAAAGTGGGGGAGGGGGGTCCGTTCATCCCTGATTTGGGTTGGCTTCTGGATCCCCTACATGTTTGGCCCAAGCACCACTTATGCTTTCACTTTCGATGGTATTTCTATTATTTATATCTATCATTTGCGCAGCTTTATTACTATTTGTTTTAGAACAGAGTCGGGGTGGAGAACGATGCGTCTGCAGTGTCTGAATCATCAAAATCTGAGTGAATCCTATGATTCACAAGCCATACCGTATCTTATGTAAACTAGGCATTGTAAGTTCGGTTACTTACGGTTGGGCTCGAAGGTGACGGTCGGAGGTCGGCGATCAGAATCGGGAAACACAAACGGCGCGTCACAGGTCCGGCCTTCGACCTTGATTGATCCGCGGGTTCGTTTTCCCTGAGAAATGAAAAGTACTAACTGTTTCTGTGAGTTTTAGTAATGTTTAAACATATTTCTCACCCAGTTCATCTGAGTATCCCGTGGAAATCGGAGAATGGAGAATTCCCCCTCCCTCTTCGGGCAGACCTCGAGATAAATGATGCTGCCAGAGGATAGGATGGAATAAATATAAGCAGTTAAAGGTGTCCGGGGCCTGAACAATTGTGAAGTCTGCTGAATCGGGGCTAGGGTATGTTCGGGTAGTATGGTTAGTCCAGGTCGGATTCCGGGACCTGAACGTCAAGTTTCTTGGTGGAGACTGGTTATTCCGCCCCGAATCAGGCGGAGAATTGTGCGAAAATTCTTTCTGATGGGGAGGAGGGATGTGGGCTTTCTCTTTGCACCACATCTGTGTCAGGGCGCTTCATGAAGCGACCTTCAGGTTTGCAACTTCGAATTCAGAGCAAGACATATTTACCGGGACCCTATAGTGTCTAGTGAGCTATAATTAACGCGAATATTGCTATACAGTCTATAGTCGTGATTTATTTGTAGCCTTGGCCGGACGAGAACGCCGTGTCGAAAGGGAGTCTAGTAACTTAAGCAGGGTGAGGCTGAACCCGAGGGAGAGCAAGAGGCCCTCGAAAGCCATTCAGACCTCACCCAACCTAAGTAAGCACATTTGTAATTATAACCCAGAGGGTACTATTTGTTAATTAGCTCGACTAGTCGATACAAACAGGCTTCCGTCCGGGTGTGGTACTCGTTGGTGGCACCAGGCACGGACTCGAGTTGGATTAAATTTGGTATCGCCGTGACACCACTCGCGTCATACAACTCGGAGACGGGCTATAGATCAAGCTCTCATACACTCGGTTTCAAGTGTTCTAAAGCAGCATCATTCAGCCTTGACTCTGTGCGAGCTGCCTCTGGACATGGGCACTACGCATCGAAGCCGTGGCTGCCTTGGTACGATGTCCGATTTGCCCAAAAATTCCTCCTGCTTGTTCGCAAAGGCGCACTGCATCGCTGTGGTGACCATGGTCGCAATTAACATCAGCGAGGCATAATAGGGCTTGAGCTCTCCATTGACGTGAGGGGAAAAGCATGAAACTAACAGAAGTTTCTGTAGCCGCCTCGATGAATAAGTTTCATAT
>WSTY01000732.1:0-15238 GCA_019633465.1 Tulasnella sp. 417 | reverse complement strand
CATAGACAGAGCTCAGAACGAAACCGAGTCTAGTGGATGGTCCCGGCCGGCACAAACCCCCAAACTCTAGTTAGCCCTGGTCCAGCCACTCGTGCAGCGTCCTTCGAGAGCGCCTCTCTCCATACTAATCCGCCTTGTCCTCCAACCCGGCCCCCCCCCCCCTCCGCGTGCCGTTTGGTATCGCGAGCGACAGCTTTACCTTTCCGACTAGGTCCCGCCACGTTCCTCGTCTTCCTCAGCTTCCCCAACCAACTCCTCATGAACTCGCAGATGAACCCGGCAACGTTCTGTGCCCTGATCTCTGCATGAGCACGCGAGCCTCGTACAATCCTTCCTCCTCTTCGTCAGCGGCTTTTCTGGACTGGCGTCGTGCGTCACCGGACGGAGCGCCACCTGGCATGGGGACTCGGTCGAGGTCGAGGTAGTTTTGCTTGATCATTTCGCTGAGAGGGTCGAACAAAGTCTGCTCATCGCGAGACGAGAACGCCGGCGATGGGAGCTTGGTGTTGAAGCACAGGTGGAACGACTTGAGCTGGCATCAGCTGCGCTAAGCAGGTCGTCAGGGATGGGCGCTCGCAGTATTCGAATACACATTTTCAGAAGCACGTACGCTCAGGAAGGACGCGCCCATTATCGCGTATGAGAGAAAGAACCGATTGTAAAATGCCGGTCAGAGCCACGGGTTCCTCCAGCCTCCAAGCCAGAATCGCTCCGCCCGGCCGCTCATAGTCATAGTCTTCGTGATCTTCTTCAACGAGACGCAGAGCACGTAAACTATTTACCCCCTCTTCGTACAGCTTGTCGCTCTTCTTGTTCACAAGTTTTACCAACTCGGGGTTCAGAGCGCTCCTCAAAGCGCCCGATGCTTCGCCCAACAGGTCCTGTTAGTCAAGGTGTCAAGATCTCGATTTATCAAACAAGACCTTACTCTTCTTTTTTCCGGTATCTTTCTTCGCCTCTCCAACAGCACCTATGTCCTACCGCGTCATAAGCCCGACCATTTCCATCCAAAGGTGTCGGCGCGGCATCGAGAACAGCATTGAAGCCCCTCGAGTTTTCAGGGAGGACTAAAAAAACGGAATGGAGTCGTTAGCTCGAAAGGCAAAAAACCAAATGCACAACATTTAAACCTCACTTTTCTGAATTATATCCGCCGCCTGATCGTGGGTCGCCTCGCTTCCTCGCCATTCGGACCAGGTCATTGGCGCGACGTTTGATGTCCTAAAAAAGGTATTGCCGATTCGTGCTCTCAGTGTGATATAGACGTAACCAAGCATCATCCCGACTCGGTTATCTGACCTCAGAACCCAATCGGCCCGTACCACCCGCCCTCCTTCGGTTCGCCCCGTCAGTTCGAGACTGACACCCCGTACGAGCTTGTGACACGCCAGCTATGTTTCCTCCCCATCTTCATCGTCATCATCATAGTCCATGGTGCCGTAGTTTTCCTCCTCATCTTCCGAGTCTACCACGGGTCTTCTTTAAGAGTGTGATGGTCTACGACGCCTAGCCTAAGAAGCTTGAGTTGCGCGAGGTGCCATAGCCTGACCTGTACGTATGCACCTTATCTAGCAACCTAGGGGAAAGGGCGGCCCGAGAAGGTGAGGAAAATAGTCGGTGCGGGGAGCTGGTGGCCGAAGGAGTGGTCGGAACTGAAATCTCGCGAAACCCAAACGGCGGGAAGCGTAGCTATACAGTCGCGGACCACTTCATCTCAACAGCACAGAGCAAAAGAGAGTCGAATCAAGTTCATAGTTAAGATAATTAAAGGTATTCATGTCTCTACACACTCTGTTTAGGACACCCCTCCACTGAGCGCACCCGCAAGCCGAGGTTCCACTGGTGGCCTTACTCTGGACCAATACCTCCTGAAGATCCTCCCGGGACCTGGGTCTTCCGAGTAGTAAAATCGTAACATTTTCGTGACCCTGTGTACCGCCCCACTTGTTCCTGATGACCAATACATCCAGCACGACCTCCGAAAAAGGACCCTTTTCCCTTTCCACTGATCTCTTCCTCATCCAACCATCGAGATCTCTCCAGTACTCTTGAGCAAAGCTATACAATTGAATACTGCAGTCGATTATCCAAATGATGAATACCGAATCTAACGTCGGTCAGCCACCCACGAAGAACCCAGTCATAATGCCGCGGCGTCGACAGCAATCCACGCAAAGCGTAGCTTCAATTGCCACCTTTTACAAACAGTTCAACGACGCCCGGAGCGTCGCAACAGGTATTCTCGGGGTGAATACTCGCAGATTCTTGTGTTGTTACTTGAAGCGCTCAGTCGTGGATCGCTCCAGGACACCAACTGGCCCCAAAGCGCTCAAACGGCGGTGCAAGACTTGTTGCAGGTCATCGAAAACTCTCCGAACATCCTAGAGTATTCTTCAAACTCAAGCGACACCCCGACAGACTTAAAGCAAGCGGTCGAGCAATTCACTAAGTGAAGTCCCGGTTATCGACCGGATCTTCTGGACGCCTCGTACTGACTGTGGTGCTGTTCAGCGTCCTTCGCGCAGTCGGCACCAAGTTGGAGAAAATATCCTTAAAGTACGGAACTAGAAAACGAGGAATCCGAGAGCGAATCAAGTATTACTCAGCGATGCTGAGGGAGGATCGTTGCGATCAAAATTTACGGGAGTGTCGGGCCGAGGTCGACATGGCTTCACAACACGTTCGCGTAAGGCAGTGGACCCATCGCTTTCCTCGTCTTTATCTTTAAATCGTATCTGCTGTTCTAGGAGAAATCAGGAGCGGGAGAGGACTTGGGACCCCGCGCGCAGGTGAACCAGCCCACTTTGCCCTCTACTAGCGACTCAGGGGGGTAGTTGACGCTTGCGACCCCAGGATGCGAAGACTGCGGGAACTTTGCAGGCCAAAAGATCCATGTCGACGCCGTCGCCACCGAGAACGTGCGCTGACCAGACCCTACCAGGAGCAGCACAACCAAAGCAAATTCCAGCGTCGAACGCGCTCGAAAATCGCACTAAGAACAACCGCAGCCAGAGCTATCTTAATGTCGCGAGCAAGGTATTTACAAGTGTCGAGACGGTTTCTGGGCTGATTCCGATCGTTGGGGGCTACGTCGGAGCGGCTGCCAGGGTTGGGTTGACATGCGTCGAAATGTTCCAGGTGCGGCGCCCATCCGACGAATCCATTATTACGGCTCTTTCATGCGAGGCTGCTTCTAGGGGATGGACAGCAATGATGAGGCGGCACAAGCCTTGCAGGAACGTATATCTCGGTTGTCCGCCATTCTTGAGCAATTTAAACACCAATCTTTCGAACCCGAAAAAGCTACGACGACGAAGCTTATCAGCGATCTACAAGTGTACGTCTCATCCTTTCTACTCCAAAAATCTCAGGAAAGTCTAACGGCAAGGTTTAGTGAACTTCATAGTGTACGTGGCAACGTACAGCAATTGCAATTACAGGGGACACCTCGGAAGATATTCGGGTCCGTTGAGAATGCTGAACAGTTGCAGGAATGCGAGGCAAAGATCCAACAAGCCCTGAACGAGATGCAGGTACGTGGCCGCCAAGTGTACTGCAGCCTCGTTGATTGATGTCCGTCGATGTTAGCTACTTCTGAACATTAACGCAGCAGACCGCGTTACTGATCTTTGTCAGTACCCTCCATAAACGATTGGGACTTCTCTCTCACTCTTCGATCGTCAGATATCGCCGAAGTGAAGAAGGAACGGCGAGAATTGCTCGCTTGCTTAGGAGATGGCAAGTATGGGGCTCGGGACGAAGCCATTGAGAATGTTGTCTGTCATCCTGGAACGCGAGTGGATATTTTAGCTCGGATCAATGGCTGGGTTGGCAGAGGGAAGAGTTCGGAGCGTCTACTCTGCCTCAAGGGCACGGCTGGACGAGGGAAATCTGCAATTGCGTCAACGGTTGCATATAGGTGGAAGGAGCAGAATGGTTCTTGCTCGCTGTTCCACTTCCGTCGTGGGCAAACCGCGTTGTCCAAGCGCCTCATTTGTGCACTCGCGAGGCAACTCATTTGTGGTGGAACGACCGAAGTCAGAGAGGCTATCCTTCAAGCAATTCGGAGCAACCGAGACGTCGCTACGATGCCAATGGAGGAGCAGTTCAGGATTCTTCTGGTCGAGTCACTCAGAAAGCTCGAGCCAGATGCCCCAGCGGTCCTCTTGGTGGTCGATGCACTCGACGAGTGCGAGGATCCGGATTATGCAGTGAGGTTTCTAAAGACCATTGCTCATCACAGCTCATCTATTTCAGTAAATATCAAGTTTCTCGTCACTTGTCGACCTGAGGATTTTCTCGTGCGAACTCTTCAGGGTCAAGAGTGCCGAGCGGAAGACTTGGATCGTGCTTCGGAGACCGTCAGGGATATAGCACTGTTCCTCCAAACTAGTCTTGAAAAAATCGGGACAGAGCACCACTTGGGTGAAGACTGGCCTCCTGTGGGTGCGGTCAACTCTTTGGCTCAGCTCTCACAAGGTTTATTCCAATGGGCGCATACTGTGATTCGCTACATTAGTGAGAGGATGCCGAAACTTCGACTGCGCAAGGTTCTCGACACTCCAAACAAATGGGCTGGATTAGATGATTTGTACAATCAAATTCTTGCCAAAGCAATTAGGAAGTTAAATCGTGCAGACAAGGAGGACCAGTTACTCTTCCGTGTTCTGGGAATCATTGTTGTGGCACCTTATCCGGTCTCAATGGATATCATCGCCTATCTCTGTGCAGATGATGAGCTATTTGCTGGGAGCAATCAGGAACAAGGCATAGAGCTCTTATGTGGACAGATCCTTGCTGATCTTACATCTATCATCTCCATTTCCAAATCATCAAGTGATCCTATCCAGCTCATGCATACCTCAATCCGGGACCTCCTGACCGACTCAAAACGGTGTCATCAACCAGCATATTTTATTGATGTCCAGCACTGTCACTATAATATTGCATCCCGATGCTTTGAGGTTATGAACCGTGATTTGAAGAAGAACATTTGCAATTTGGATGACCTTACACAGGCAAACTTGGATCCTAAAGTTCAGAAACAAGTACAAACATATGTGCCGAAGGGCCTTCAGTATTCTTGTCAATCATGGGCAACACACCTACAGGAGGGCTGGCGATTTGACTTGACTTCAAGTGATGTGAAAGGTCTCATTTCTAGTTTCAAGTACTTTAGTGAAAACAAGCTTTTATGGTGGCTTGAGGTCATGAGCTTGATTGAAGGGGCCAAGGAAGCAAGTGCCATTGCTAGGAGGCTTCACCAATGGCTTCAGGTGAGTAAAAATAGTGTTATATCTATCTAAATTTTCGGTCATTGATGGATGTTGAAAGCAGGGGCAATGGGACAATCATGATGGTTGGCTTGTTGATATCTGGGGAGACATGCACCGGTTTGTCAGGGCATATCTGGAACCCATTTCATTTGGTGCAATGCACATCTACATGTCAGCATTGCCACATTGTCCAATTGATACAATGCTGCATAAGTGCTACAGTGGCCAAGGTATTAGTAGCATTAAATATGGCTGGCAAGAATCAAGGTGGTCTGCAGAACTGTGGAGCCGAACAACTTCATCATCAATTGCATCAGTGGCCATCTCACCTGATGGGAAGATCCTTGCCTCGGGATCATATAACTGCACCATCAGGCTCTGGGATATGGAGGCTGGGTCCCCAATTGGTGAATCCTTCCAAGGGCATCAGCATTGGGTGACATCAGTAGCCTTCTCACCTGATGGGAAGATCCTTGCCTCTGGATCTGATGATTGCACCACCAGGCTCTGGGATGTTGAGGCAGGGTTCCCAATTGGTGAGCCCCTTCAAGGGCATCAGTATTCAGTGATGTCAGTAGCCTTCTCACCTGATGGGAAGACCCTTGCCTCTGGATCTGATGACTGCACCATCAGGCTCTGGGATGTCGAGGCAAGGTCCCCAATTGGTGAGCCCCTCCAAGGGCATCAGCATTCAGTGACATCAGTGGCCTTCTCACCTTGTGGGAAGACTCTTGCCTCTGGATCCTGTGATTGCACAATTAGGCTCTGGGATATTGAGGCAGGGTCCCCAATTGGGGAGCCCTTGCAGGGGCATAAGCATTCAGTGATGTCAGTGGCCTTCTCACTTGATGGTAAGACCCTTGCTTCTGGATCAGATGATCACACCATCCAGATCTGGGGTGTTGCGGCAAGGTCCCCAATTGGTAAACCCCTCCAAGGTCATCAGCATTCAGTGAGATCAGTGGCATTCTCACCTGATGGAAAGACCCTTGCATCTGGATCTCATGATTGCACCATTCAGCTTTGGCATGTTGAGGCTGGCTCCCGAATTGGTGAGCCTCTCCGAGGGCATCACTATTCAGTTAGATCAGTGGTCTTTTCACCTGATGGGAAGACCCTTGCATCTGGATCTCATGATCGCACCATCAGGCTCTGGGATGTTGAGGTAGGGTCCCCAATTGGTGGGCCCTCCCACAGGCATCAGCATTGGGTTAGATCAGTAGCCTTTTCACCTGATGGGAAGACCCTTGCCTCTGGATCTCATGATTGCACCATCAGGCTCTGGGATGTCAAGGTGGGGTCCCCAATTGGTGAGCCCCTCAAAGGGCATCAGCATTCAGTGAGATCAATGGCCTTCTCTCCTGATGGAAAGAGCCTGGCCTCTGGATCTTATGATTGCACCATCCAGCTCTGGGATGTTGAGACAGGGACCCCAATAGGTGAGCCTCTCCAAGGGCATCAGCATTCAGTGACAGCATTGGCCTTCTCACCCCATGGGAAGATCCTTGCATCTGCATCTCATGACTGTACCATCCAGCTCTGGAGTGTTGAGTCAGGGTCCCTAATTGTGGAGCCCCTCCAAGGGCATCAGCATTCTGTTACATCAGTGGCCTTCTCACCTGATGGGAAGATCCTAGCCTCTGGTTCTGATGATTGCACCATCAGGCTTTGGGAGGTTGAGGCAGGGTCCCCAATTGGTGGGCCCCTCAAAGGCCATCAGCATTTGGTGACATTGGTGGCCTTCTCACCTGATGGGAAGACCATTGCCTCTGGATCTCATGATGGCACCATCAGGCTCTGGGATGTTGAGGCAGGGTCCCTAATTGGTGAGCCCCTCAATGGGCATCATGATTGGGTGACATCATTGGTCTTCTCACCCCTCACCTCCTTGGGTTGTCTTCCTTCCAAACACCTACCCACAGCTCAAAATTTGTCTCAATGTCTTGTACCTGTCTCCTTGGGTTGTGAAGGGCAATGGGTACTATGTCATGGCACCCACACACTTTGGTTGCCTTCTTCCTATCATTCACCATCCTCCCCTTTTTGGAGCTTTTTTGCTAATCACTTTTTAATCATTGTGTCATCTTCAGTGACATTTTTTGACATTGCACATGCTGTCCCTCTCATCCCACAACCTTCCCATTCTCCACTGAATGGACTCTGAGCATAAATAGCTTTAGATCTCTGTATTTCTTTAGAGATGGATGGTGTCTACCCAGCTTGATGCTCAGCAGCTCAACAGTCAGTTTCCCTGCTATCCCTAATACTTTCTTGAGCATGTTTTGTATACTGCAGTCATTCACACCCACATGAAAGTCCACACCTGTGCAAATTTCCAGATGGAATGTTAAGGTTAGTCCCTGTGCATGCAAAAGGTAAAACCGACTGTGGGGGTTCTCTACTTGCCATGTGGGCTGTGAATCACAAGGGAGAAATGAACATGTTTGGCTGGGAAACATGAGAACAGCAGACAAAGAACATGGATGGCCTTTCCCTAATTGGAAGGCGCCTTTCTGTTTGTTTTGTGCCGTACTCATGTTTTCCAATCAAACATGGTGGCTTCCCACCTGTGTATTCAGAGGTACCTAGGATATGTAAGTCCTTAGTCAATATGTAGAATGAAAGCTATTTGTACCAGATTTAATAATTGACCAAAGCTGTCATGATCTTATCGATTAGAGACTGAGCAGGGCGTATCTGATCATGGACTGTGGGCTGTGGGACTGTGGGCTTTGGACTATGGTTAACAGAGAGAGGTCACCACCCAATTGTAATCAGAATGGCACAATTGCTGAGGACTGTTGTATTGAAGTAAACAATAGGTGGAATGAGGAACAAACCCTCTCATTCTGTTGAGGTTAAATACTAAGGAGTGGCTAGTCTAGAATATCCTGGAATGGTAAAGAGCATGATGGAATGTCAAGGAAAGACTGACATGTCAGATGAGTAAGTAAGACATGGGATGCATGAGGCGATGAGTAAGGACTGTGTGGTGAAGGTGATGCGATGATGTGATCAAGGGCAAAAGTTATGGGGACGCAGGGTAATCATGGGAATGTGGGTATATCCTGGGTGTGACATATTGACCTTTGTTGTCACATGTAGTGAGGTCATCACAAAGGTGGGGTTTGGGTATATTGAGTTGAGTGGTATTAGGAGTCGGGCTGCTGAACACAGCAAGAGCAAATTGTGGGAATGCCCTGTGGTGTTGAGCAAAAGGGGTAACTGGAGCAGTTGGTATGGAATAGCTTGGGTATTGTGATAGATAACTTAGGCAGCAATTTGAATTGGTAGATATATTTATCTGGTAATATAATTTGCATAGTATAAATAGTCAACAGAATGCAGTGGTTTGTTCCTCATTCTGCATGTTGTCTACTCAATCCAACAGTACTTCTCTCTGTTAACCATAGTCCATTGCCTTGTTCATCATCATCATAGAGCTTGCTGCTCCCCTCATACCCTTGACCCTCAACCAAGATCTTGACACACAGAACAATGGCACCTTTCACTTGTCAAGTGTGAGGCTAGAGAACTATTATTACATTAGTCTTCCTAGGTGTGATTCCTTGAGCTCCACGTGGAAGCTCAGAGAAACACTATGAGTCCCACCCCTGACATTAAGACCCTGCCCCATGATGAATTTGACATCTCTCTCAGGGAGAATGGGCTCCCTGTGTAAATCTATGGCTGGGACCTTTGTCCAGGTGGAGAATACTGAGGCAAGAGCCCAGGATTATTGCCTCATTGTTGCTAAGTCTCTTCAAACACCATGATCTGTAGACAAACAGATCACCCATTTGCATTCTCTTCCATTCACCCCTGCAATCTGACCCATACAGGAGCCTTCCCAAGTCCATTCTCTCACATCATTCTCAGGTGCTGCAAATTGCCCTAACTGACAGACATAGATCCTAAGTGGGATGATGTCTGCCAAGCTTGAAGACAGGAGGTGAGCAGGCATTCTTGTGAGGATATCTTTCTTCACCTTATTTCATCTCTAAAGCACATTCTGCACTCACCATATCACTATGAGTATAGCTTATAAAGGTTTCTTTAAAGTGGTACCTGTGGATTGAACCGGTCCAATCCAAAATTTTGCTAACAGATGGACAATTGTCAGGCATCAGCAAGCACCATCCAGCAATTCAAAAACAAGAGCAAACTATGTCATATTAGCAGATTAGACACTTCAAACTTGTGGCCCATGCCCTGTGAGTTATTTGGTCTTTAAAAGTCCTGTGGTCTGCACAGACTTTCAGTCACTACCTCACTCCCACTAGACCAATCCATCTCCAACACTCCACCCCTTGAAACCATCCTCATTTGACATTCTATTTATTGATGGGTAAGTTTCAAATCCAGGGCTAGGATGAATGAGCTAGTAGGAGCTCTTGTATCTGCCTGGGACTCTGTTGCAAAATCTGCGTGTTTTGCACTTATGATCTGAGGGGCCAATTTTCCAAGGCTCCCCTGGATTCCACAGTAAAATCAAGCTAGCACTGCTCATGACACATCCCAGATGCACTGGCACCAAATCCTGGGTCTGGGACTCATAGTGAAAGGTTAATATGTCATACCTAGGATCCATTCACATTCCCACAACTACTCTGTGTCCCCATAACTTTTGCCCTTGATCATATCGTCACCTCACCTTTACTGCACCGTCCTTACTCATCCCCTCAGGTATTCCATGCTTTTCTTACTCATTTGACATGTCAGCCTTTCCTTGGTGTTCTACCAAATTCTTTACTATTCCAGGACATTTAGACATAGCTGCTCCTTAGTATTTAATCACAACAGAATGGGTTTTGTTTCTCATTCCACCTCTTGTCTACTACTCCAATAAAACAGTCCTTAGCAATTGTGCTAGTATGATTACGATTGCCTAGTGGTCTCACTCCATTAACCATTGTCCAAAGCCATAGTCCACAGTCCTACAGCCCACACCCTGCTTGGTTCCTATCACACAGAATCATGACAAAAAGGAATCTATTGAGCTAGATAATTCTAGCTACTGGTGTATTGCATGGAGTCACCAGTGGCAATTCCCACAGTTCTGTAGCTCTGGAGGGCTAACAATCTTGTGTGGGGACATTGGCAGCATGTCAGAAACTCTCACCCACAAAAGAGAAGAAGTTTCCGGAAATTATCTTTAAGTTCAGTGACCACAGCCTTCCCCTAACTTATCATGACATCCACACCTATGCCATGTATAGGGCAAATAGTGGAAAGCAAGGTTAATCCAGGAAAGTAACCTTTGGGAGAAACAGAGTTGGAAACTCCAGGGATCATCACCAGAATACCCTTTCCACCCATTGAAGCTCACCCATTGATTCCAAACAGACTTCCTCCTTGAGATCCAAGCTGTGGAGTGCCACTCCCTTTGTGTCAAAGAAACTCAGGAAAATCACAGAATCATACCAGAGAGTGGCAATGGTATGGATGAAAGTAACATCATGGTTGGCCCCTTGGGAACACAGTGCATAGTTGGGTGGAGAGGAGCCAAACAGCAGCACTCCTGAAGTGATAGGTTTTGAGAATCCTATACAGTGGTTAAAATCATATGCCCCAATGAAACAGTACTCAAACCAAGCATTATTTACAAGGTGAAGCAATTTGCATGGGGTTTGCTAGAAAATAATCCAATCAAAGCACAGTGAGTTGGTCCCCTCTCTGCTGCCTTCTTCTGTTTGCACTGAACAAGATTTTGCTTACAGGATATACCATTTGGAGAGAGGAATCAAATTTTTTGCTGCTTAGACAGGAATGCTAGAGGTGAATATTTGTGGACAATCATGTGTTGCACTGTGTTATGGAACCATGGGAATTGCTGCTGGTGACCCCATGCACCCCTTCCCCCACCCTAGGGACGGACATGGGTTTGGCTGGGTTATCTGCAACCACCCCCAGGAGAAAACCCATCCGAATCTGAATCTGGCCAAACTTTGCAGATTGTGGGTGGGTCAGGTTCAAGCTCCAGATGGATGTGGTTTACCTGTGACTTGTTGATGCCCCCAAAGCTGACTGTGCAATCATTCTATCTTAGTAACCGATGTGATCCCATCGCTTTTCTCCTCTTTTTTCACCACCTCATGAACCATCTGATGGCTGTTTGACTCACAGTAAGCATCAGTACTTATGCTTGGATGGCTCTATGAGACTGAAGCAAGCCAATCAACTGACTCTCATAGTGCTTTGGTGTGCCTGCTACCAGCATCCCTTCATATTGCTGAGGATGAGGAGTACAAAATGGAAGTCACACTCCTCAACCCAGAAGCTTCGATCCCTCAGCAAAAACAGTTTCTTGCGACATGCAAAAGCTGTGGACCTTCACATCAGTGCACCTTTCAGCTTACTTTTCCGTGTGTATCTGAGCATATTTTAAGTCCTTTAGTACTGACGTTGGTGTGATGGCTTGGTAGACATATACTGGGGTCATTCACATTCAGTTGATGGGTGGACATCCCCCATCATATTCTCGTATCTAGGTATCATTGTCATATGGTATGCTGATGGGAAGATCTGGTGAGCAAACCTTGACCTGTCTTGGTGAGTCAGCCTTGACTGTGTTCAGTATTGTTGTTGATCCTGGGCAGCTCAATGCTAGCCTCAAGTCATCTCACACAGGGCAAACTTTAGCTCTCCAGCTGTATGATGTGCTAGAAGCATTCAGTTTATTACACTTTGTGAATCATCCCTTTCTTCCTTCGTTCATTATTTTGACAAAGAATGACCTTTTTGTTAGCTCTTCTCTGTTGTTCTTGATAATGCCTCAAATTGTGATACACTTGTCAAGGCCCTCCAACACTTGCACCCCAGCTTTCCTGCCATGCTTCGCCACATACAATGCTGGGTGCATGTGGTCAATCTCATTGCCAAAGTATGTACAATTTACAACTGATTCCAATCTTACCCATCAAACTAACACTTTGTTAAGTTTCAGTACGATGTGTGCTAAAGGTAAAACTGATCATGAGAATGTCTACTCATTGCGTGGGAGACGTACGAATTAGTTAGAACCTGTAAAGTCGTTAATCAGTAGAGAGATCAGTATAACTTGTACCTGTTTACTTAATGGGCTGAAGGGAAATGGATTTGCAGAGTCAAGTTATATTGGAGTCGAGTGATGGGGTAACATGAAAACAAAATATGGGAATGTCTAGTGGCGTCGCACGTCTACAGAGGTAAATGATGGCAGAGGGACGCAGTAGGGTATTTAGCGCAATTACTACTATAGAGAGTGATTCGACTAATAGATAAGCTATCCTAATAGTACGATTTGCATATACCTAAGTGAAGAAACTGATGGGTAAAGGGGAAGTGTCGCATGTCTCGAGGGAACGCAACGGTGGGATTTCCAAATTAGGAAGTCATGTGGGGGTTATCTTATCTGACATGATAAGAGGCGGGTCATTTGGGTGTCATGCTGAACTTGGCAGGATTATCATTTGAGTATCACACAGAACAGGTGGAATTAGGTCTAAGTATCTATTGTGCAACACACTGGTGACACACTGTAAGATGATTCAGTACAATGTAGCTGAAGAACCTTACAAGGCCAAAACAAACAGTACTTAAACATGGACAAACAAACATGAACAAAGTATTCACTCTACACAACAGTATCATGCTAGATGGGCAGGATTGAGTGCGCGCAAGGGCAGTATCAGGAATAAGGGGGTAAAAAGGAGACATCGACAATAAGGTTGCAACAGCCTCAAATTTATATGCTAGTTGGCTACATTTGAGTCTAATGTAGTATTATCTACAGTATTTGTGTACGTTCCTTGGGGAACAATGTACATTTGCTTACGGTTCGCAAGGCTTGGCAAACCGCCGAACGGGGTCACATGGCTCACGCCTTTATTGCCAAATCCAGGTAATACTCCAATTCTATTATCTAGGTAAGTAACTAAGGTTACCTTTAAGCATGATTGGTCAAGGCCTTAGTGGAACCTCAGCAAATTGTCACGGAACTTCTGGCACCGTCGTGCTGGTTTCCCAAATAAGGTATTCACGTAGCAAGCCGGGATGAATGAATTCTACGTAAAATCTAATTACCGGCTGGGCCTCAGATGAGAGATAGACTAAGGAAGAAAATGAAAAAGAAAGAAAGAAAAGGGAAACTAACTAATTCTATCCACAGCGTTGCTTCAGGATGAGGGGGTGGGGCAGCGTGAAGTCACTGTCAGTGATTCCTGCAGTCCTGTGACACACATCCACCTTTTGAAGGCCTTCCTTGCCCTGCTTTTCCTATCTGTTGGGGCTGCAGCAAAGAAGTTGGCTGCAGCAAAGAAGTTGTCAGCAGCCCAGCCCAGCAGTTCAGCCACCAAGCACAAGTGCCAAACATGCTCCTCGGCCTCAGAAAATTCCAGCCTCCAGCCACTGCTTCGGCATCAGCACCAGTACCTGCTGCTGTATCTATTCCTGAAGATGTTGCCATGAACTCATCATCTGCAAACCCACCTGGGTTCAACCCAGGTTGACCCATGTCAGTCCCTACCCCACCCCCCAATGATATCCTTAGCTAGAATTAGATATCAAATCAAATTTCTTTCTTTTTTCGCCTTTCTCTCTCTTCCAAATGTACAGCCAAAAGATAACAAGTGGTTTAGAATTCCAATCATACAGTTTTCTTTGAGACTTGCCTAATTTGGGAAAGTGGTATGACAATGCTGGAAAATTCTTGACGATTTGCCTTGCTTACCATTTGGTGCTCAATGAATTGCCTTTAGCATAATATATTTACAATAGATATGGTTTGCAAATCTTAGTACTAGAATTGGCCTGTTACGGAACCATGGGAATCGCTGTCGGTGACCCCACACGACATACCTGTACTAGGAGTAGCGGGCTAAGACTAAGTCTTGCCCCCTCCTTCTAGTCCTTTCCTTTTCTTTTTTCTTTCTTTCTGTCTTTCTCTTTTCCGAATATGTGAACCGAACTATGTAAATTAGATAGAATTAATGTTCGTTTGCAAGAGATTTGGGAAACCGGCGCGACGATGCCAGAATCTTCGTGACGATTCACCGAAGCTCCACGAAGAGCTTGACAAATCGCGTCTAACATTAGTATTCTATTAATAGGTAGCTTACTCTAGTACTAGATTCGGGCTTTTGCCCGAATTGGGCAATAAGCACCCAGATCACATGACCCTGCTCAGTGGTTCGCCGACCCTCGCAAACCGCAAGAAAAATGCGTATTGTTCCAAAAGGGACATACGCAAATACTATAGCTAACGCTAGAATAGACTAGAATGTACGTAATTAGCATATAAAAACGGGGCCGTCGCAACCTTATCGTCGGTGCCCCTTTTTACCCCCTTGAACTAATACCGCCCTTGTGCGCACCCAATTCTGTCACGACTTGGGCGAAGGGATAGCAAGGCGCTCTTCGTGGGCAATGGTAAACAGAGGGAGGTCACTAGGCGAGGTCCTCACGCTAGCACGATGGTCGAGGGAGTGCTTGGGATTGTACGGACGAAAGGCGGAATGAGGAACATCCCTCCTCATTCCACTGGGCTTATATACTAAACGAGGGACTGTTCTAGAATGTCCATGAGTAAGCGAATGACGAATACAACGAACGTTTAACATGAGGCAATCAGTCAGCGAATGTGTAACGACAGGTGGTAGACGTGAGGCGCTGACGCGTCGGAGAGATAGGCAAGCCTTGAGGGCGAAACGAGGGTGGCGTGGGAAGGTAAGACGGAGATAAGGTGATGCGACGGAGGAGGTCATCACAGTTGCCCCTCCTTAAGGGTCTCGCCGCGTCGAGCGATGTGTAGAGACTTGGGGTCCGGGTCCAAAGGCCAATGGGAAGCGTCGGTGATACTCCTCAACCAGTTCTTGACTATGCTCCAAGGTGCTTGCATCCTGCCATGTGTTCTCACTGTCGTCGTAGCCCTTCCACTTGATCAGGTATTGGAGCTTCCGTCGGTGGTAACGCGAGTTAAGGAT
>WSTY01000731.1:0-13083 GCA_019633465.1 Tulasnella sp. 417 | reverse complement strand
GTACCTGCTGATCTGGACATTGTCTTATTGGCTTGTGCAACAGATTCTGGCCAACTGCAGTTTCGGGGACAAGATGCAACCGAATGCAGAAACTTCGTTACCACACTCTTGAAACTCGCCTTCGCGCAAGGTAAACAGCGAGACGATCAGTGGATGGCGGATTTCGCAGCGACCTGCATGGTGGATGACGCATTGGCGTGGTGGAGCGCGCTGGATGACGATATTCAAGGGAGTTGGAAGCAACTTCGACGAGCACTGCTTTCAAAATATCGTCCGGTCTTCTATGGAGGTAGCGGAGAGGAGGCGGAGAGGTTCATTCGTGCGGTTCGTGAGAAAGCTATTGACGAGGGCAAGCGGCAGGATAACGAGTGGATTGTCACCTATGCGGAGTCTTGTTTAGCTGGAGAAGCACTACGATGGCATGTAAACCTTGATCTGGATTCTAAGACCAATTGGGAAAAGTTGCAGCAAGCCTTGCTACGTCAATACCCGAGGAGCGGCCCTGATGATACGACGCCAAAGTGAGAACCGGCCGTGAAGAGAGATTGCACTTACCTTCGTTCTTTCTTTAATCAGTATTATCCCGAGCCCTGCTGCAGCAGTGTCACCTCCCTCGGCTCCCCATGCGACTCGCCGTGGTCGGGCACGGATTTCTAATGGGACATGCTCCACCCCCCACTATTTATCAAAGCATTTGTCATCCGAAAATAGTGTAGTTACAACATCCTCGCCTGGTGATGCATTGGAGCTGGAGTGGAGTGCTGGCTCTAACGGCTTGCAGACGTTGTCCATTCCTGGGGTAAGCTGCAAGGGGTTGTCTTTAGTATTCCCAATTAATGATATCCCCCACAGTCACAGATACCGGGATACGATTTGCTTGGAATCAAGTGGTACCTTGATCATCCAGCAGGAGGATCCAAGTCAGTCCCCCGTGCCCGGCTCGAAGTTGGATTTCCCCTAATCCGCCCCCAGTTCATTATGTGTTTGCGTTGTAAATTCGCAGACGAATTCAACTTCCTTGTCTGAGTGTGACGGTACCCTTCTGACAAGGAATTGGATAATTGCTACCGGATACAGAGGTAGTAATGAAATCATCACGGTATCAGCGATGGATGGATCAGGTGCGGTTCGAATGATGGTCCCATGTCATCCTGCATAGTATTGGGCTAATTGACGTCATCCCAAGAGCCGCTATATCCAAGATGGATCCCCTCCGCTACTGCTGTGTGGTTCGCCAATGGAAAAACTGACACAGACTGCTCTGCCGTGAGCTCTATTGTTAGGAGGATGAAGTATGGTGTACAACCTGCTGATGTCAGGAAACTTTATAGGATCTCCTGTTTGAACCAATTTAGAATCCCAAGCCAAAACGGTGATGCTTTGTTGCCGCGCACCGTTTCATTTCAGAATATTTGTTTGATATATCCGAATGTGCAGTTCTTGAGTTCTTTACTATAAATGAGCTCAATGTAGTGTTTAGACCTTCCAGAAGTTGGGGAGGATATTCGGGCAAACTGTAAGGCGCTTCAGATAGCGTTGTTTCTCTATATAGGGACCAATATTCCGTGATCGCGGTGGCTGGTGAGAGGGTCACCAAGATGCCCCTGTATGAACATCCCCGAATCAAACTGTGCTACCACGCGACACGGATGCCATAACCTTGGCACATGGCGGGAACACAACAGGTCAGATCCACCTGGTGAGAACAGAATGAACATGATCGACCTGCCACGACCGGCCGAAGTAATGGTGCTCCGTTGTGTGCATTCCATAATCGAACAATATTTCACGCGACCAAGATGCCAGAACCTTGCCATCCCCCAAATCCCGCAATGGACATGTTTGAAACCTAAAACTTACGGTGCCGATGTGATCACCGCGGGCAACCAACGGACCGCCTTACAGGCTCGGGTCCGGATATTGGGCTGGTTATCTCCGATTCCCAAAATGACCAGGAGTCTCGACATCCCTCCCCACCCCCCACAGTTGAATTCTTTCGATACCACCATCTGCCTGCTTAGAGCTATGGAAGTGCGGCTCTGTCTGTGGAACTGAGGCCGAGAGGGGCACCAGCATTTCGATTCAGTGGGATTCCACAGCTGGAATCACGCTTCCTCCTTGTCGTCTTTTTTGATGTCCACAACCTGATATGTAAAATTCCACCCAAATACTACCAATACAAGGAAAGGGAGCGGATAGATATAGGACACGGTCTCTTTACATGGGGCGGGGCGTTACTGCAGGTCGGCGGTAACGCCGCCGGTCAAACTGCCTGGCTTCATGATAAAGCGACTTTGTTTTCTTGTGTGGTTTGACTTGAAGTCCGTCCGTATAGTAATCCGTAATACTGGTCGAGGCTTTTATCGGTGTTATCTTGGAGGCATTTAGGCCGGGGAACGTGGAAGGGTCCAGCGTGCCGGATTCCGGTCTCAGCATCGGATATGACCGATCGGGGAGGTTGGAGAGGACCCTTTTATGCACTCAAACCCTCATGCGGGATTAATGAAATAAAATTAACAAGTCCTCGGGTGTTTTTTACGATCCAAGTCCCAATTCTGGGTTCGATTGTAGGAATGGCAAAGAGAAGAGGAGTACGATCGGCTTCCATCCTTATCGGCGCTACAACGGAGGGTGAGGTCTTACCAACCTTCTGGACGCTCCCAAGATCATGCCTGAAGGAAAAAAAGCCTATTTTTCTGCGATACTATAGGTTTTTTAGTGGACTGTGATAGGAAATGGCATCTAGTCGGAGTCGGTAACCGCCGTGGCGAAGGGCCGCCTACAGTGTGGCTCGTCTGGGTTCCATGGGTGTGGTCCCAAAGAACTGGTATCAGGGTTCAAGATGCACCGCCGAACCCTAATAGTCCTTTCCGGGGCAGTTACCTATCCACTTGCAGCTGTTGGACACATTCGCCGTCCCCAACCTGAACGAGCGTTGCTCACAAAATTACTATGAAAGACTAGCGAGCTATTGGGTTGCAGAATGGAGCGGTCCCCGGGAACTGTGGGATCGGTTGCTACCGCGGGCGTTTATCAGCGTGGTGTCGCCCGTGCTACGCTTTCCCTCCAACTACCACCACCCCGAGAGTCCTGAACGAGTTTCCTCGACCCTGACCCCCAGCGTACCGGTAGTACCCCTGCTTCTGCACCACCCTGACTTTAGAACCTTCGACTTTGCGCTTTTCGTGATGTCTCCGATCTCCTACGTTCCCCGCCAAGTGCTCGGAACTGGGGTTGTCTGCTGCCTCTTCTTCCTGCTCACCATTATCCTGCTCACCGGCTTGGTACGTACCCATCCCTCATCCCTTCCCCATGCACTGGTTTTGTTTTGTTTGGAGATCTCTCCGAACCTGCTTCGTCGGGCATCGCTGGCTAACCCTTTGCTCCTATGCGTCTCAATCTAGACCGGCTGCACCGATGCGTCCACCACTGGCGTTTTCTCGCTTGTCGCCCTCGTTAGCCTCACCCTTGCTACGCATGTGGTTGACAAGGAGTTCGTCGCTGGTGCTGTTCTGCGCGTCGTGCTGGACTTGTCCACCATCGCGCTTGAAATCCATGGAGCGGTGAGCCCCCTTCCTTCGGCCCTCGCCACGGCCACCTTACACGATTCTGATGCTAATCAGCGACTATTCTTTACCTGTAAGGCTCTCGGATCCTCAATTCAGTACGCCAGCGACAAGCTGGTCGACCTCTGCCTCCTCACCCTCGCGACGGCGCTCACCACCATGGCGGAAATCCGCAAGACTATCGACTTCATTGTCGATATTTTTATTCTGATTCACAACTCAAGCTCTCCCGTACGTGCCCCATTTCTGCTACCTGATTAGTTACTAAGATCGCTGTTGCACTCTTTCGTTTCTGCTTGCACTTCAGATCGAGTCGGACGCTGAATTGCAAGAGGGAGATCCTTTTACCTCAAAGAAAGCGTTCTCTCCTCCTCCATCTCGAGGCGGGCCCGATGTCCACACCGACGCAACGGCAACGAATCCATCACTGGCGCCTCTCCCGCCACTGGCTGACACTCCTCAACCTCACTCTAACGCGACCCAGACGTGCGATATCGCTCAGTCTGGAGATGGCACCAACGCTTCCAACGCCAAACTCATCAACTCGGCGACCTCGCCTGACGAGTTCCCAACCGTCCTCGGCGGAAACGACGGCGACGATTGCCATGAAATAACTTCGTGCTCCACTCTCGCTTCCGGACCCATGCGGTCAAACCAACCTAATCACGGCGTTGTGGTTAAAAATTCTAGGTAAGGGCATCCCCATTTCAGCAAGAGGAATTTCGAGATTGATTGAAACTTGATCATCAGCGTAGAATCGTCCTCCCTCCCCGATTCACCCGCCGACGATGGTTCGACCAGTCAGATGGGGTGAGTACTTCTTTCTGCCGTCTCGCCTTTACGACTCGGCACGTAAGTCGACTGACAAAAACGACTCTACTTCCTCTCTATAGACCAGACGTCTTCGATCTTCCACAGCCTTCCCCGAAGACAACACAAAATTCTCTGGGTCTAATCAACGTCGAAACACCTCGTGGACCGATCGTAGCTGCCACCGCTTGCGGCCAACCACCCAGCACCATCCTTCCACACATCGTCATTGACGAGGAGTTCTCATCTTCCTCTTCCTCCACCTGCACTTCTCCCAGCTCTCATGCGCCCACCGGGTTTTCGTCTCCCTCTTCGCCCTCGACGGTGCAAACAACTCCGTGTTCTACTCAACTCGATCTCCATTCCGACGTCGAGCGGGAAACTCCACCGTCCTTCATTTTTACCCGGAGCGATGTGGCTGAAGTCGGGCTAGCCGAAACCGAGGAGCGGGATATGACATGTGCCGCAACCTCGGATTCAGAGCCCGAGCAGACTCATGTTGGGGGCCACCGAGCCGACCGCTGTGCCGAGGCATCGTTCGCTCCACTCAACATAACGAAATACGACAAACGTCGCAGCTGGGCCACCAGAGAGGCAAAGCTGTCCGAGGGAGGGAGACAGATCAGGTCGAATCTCCTGCCGAAAGCCCCGCCACCAGCGTTAGTCGGGTGGGCTGGGGAGCATGACCGATTGGACGAGGACGGCGACTCGCAAGCTGAGGTCATGCAGGATATCTTGAAGTACATACGGTCACCAGCCGCTCCAGAGCCCCTTCGCGAAGCACCCGCCGTCGACAAAGGGCGCTCGTCCAATTTGGGTCGCCGGCCAGCAACTCGGGCGCGACCAAGCGTTCTCTCATGGCGAGTTAGTGACGATGAAGTAAGTGTAATACAAGGTTCCTGAAGGGAGAAGCTGACTCAAGCTCTGACGGAATCCCAACAGGTTGCCATCTTCGGTTGGGGGCCTTTGTCCACTGCTGCAAGCCGCCGACCACTGACGGCGTTCGCCCCGACGACACCCAGCTCGGTCAAAACCGATACCAAAAACAAAGGCAGGGACGAAGAAGGCTTTGGAAGGAGGGTTGACCGGAGAACGATTGCCAAGTCCAAGCTGGTACCCTCCACTCACGCTTCAGCCAAGCCAGTTTCCGGAGCTAGCACGAGCGACGCCCAAAACCAACCTTTACCCCAGGAGGGCAGGGGTATCCTGGAGGAATCCGAAGCCTTGCAGCCGAATCCGAAGGAGGTTATCAAACCTCAAAGCCCAGTATTGACGCGTTTCAAGGAGGAGATAGTGATGCCATGCTGTCCGTCAGCTTCCTCTCTAGACGTGCTCGAACCCGCCCCAGGCAAAAAGAAGTGGGTTTTTCGCTGGAAAAAGTTCATTAAAAAACTGGACCTCCGGAACCCATTCTAGAGTCGGCGATGAATGGACATAGCCTCTTGAACTCTAGGGGGCAGAGAATAGTTGCGCTGTGTGTCGGGCGGCGATCGCCGTCGAACGTGGTTCACCAAAAAAACAAAACCAAAAAAAAAAAGACTCGGACTAAGGATGGAATTGTATCAACTTGGCTTCTCTTTTTCTCTTTCTCTCTCTCTTTCTCTTTCTCTTTCTGTTTTGGGCTTTCGTCGTTCTTTATTGTTCTGGTATTGGCAAGCTGTCCCTGTCTCTATTCTTTGTAAACTTAGCTATTTATATAAATCGGCTCGAACTCGCGAGCCATCCGCAAAATCGTGCCCACCTCTTTGTCATCCTTCGGCAGAGAAACCTCTGAGTCTTCCGATGTCTCCGACTTCATGTCCGGTAATACGGGAAAGCAGCGATGCCCCCGCACTCGGTTCCACACGGAACGCCTTGACAGGCTTCCCGAGTCGCTCGCTGCCCCCACCAAACTGCGCCTATGGACACCCAATTGCACACTCATAGATCAAAATCCGCCATATAACAAGCGTCGGGAACTGGCTGCTAATTGGCTTCTCCAAGATGTTACACCAACCGTGGTCAGTGGGGCGCGACGCGGCGCTTTTTTGGAGTTATCAGGCGACTCTCAGGAACCCAACGAGGGAGGACGAGTTATTCCGACGAGTGATCCCGACTGCATGCATGTTTAGTGAAGTGACTAAAAGCTGTTATAAGTGGTATGTGCGCACGGAAGTCGGCGAAGTAGCTGGGAAATACTTATTAGTCCAGCACGTGAGTCAACGGCGAACTTTAGCTACTCGCGGCCTCGTGCTGTGGGAGTTATCCCTTGAACCACCACCGCGACCTTTCCGAAATGCTCGATATTACCACAGATCCTCTTCAGGTCAGTGCCAATTCCCTGGTCTTAAAGTGAGGCTATGGACCGACGAAACCGTTTCTATTAAACCGTTATCACTAACGCTTCAATGACTCACCTAGGCACGATCGGTACTTTGTCAATTGCTCACCCTCCCGTTCGAGATACACGAACACATCTCCTTATTCCTCCCTTCCGGCTCAATTCACAATCTTATCAAGGTCAACCACCAGCTTCGATCGATTTACGAGCAGATTCTGTATCGCTGGATCGACCTCCAAGAACAGCCGCTCCGAACCACGGGTCTCCTCAGGACATTCACACTGCGCCCGGACCTCGCGCTCCTTGTCCAAAGCCTCGACATTGACCTCAGGCCATGTTCGGTTGAAGTACCTTCCGGATGCATTGACATATCGTCCATCGACAGTACTCGGCTCTTTGGGCTGTCACTGGCGCGGAACGTGAGGTCTTTGGGAATTTCTGGAGTATGTCTTCTGTGGGGTGGACATATGGGGGAAATCCGCAAGGTCGTCTCCGAGCTAGAATTAACAAGTTTGCGGATCCAGAAATGGTGGTCCGTCGATTGGCTCGGTCATCGTCCAGGGTACAAGGAAGTTTTCGCCAATCTCCGCACTATATTGCGGGGTCAACCTATGCTGCGGGACCTCAAGGTTGGAGATAATATATTGAGCGAGGGTATAGAGGGTTCAATGGATTTACGGTCGAGGAGCTTTTCAGGGGGAAGTCCGCCGCATGGGATTGAGATAACGGACGTCCCAAATCTTCACATGCTACGAGCCGATTCTATGACAGTGGCATCGATCTTGCCAGTCGTAGCTGGGGATAAACTCCAGTCATTGGAAATATACGAGTCGGATGATGGCAGCTTCCGCCTGGATCTACTTGTGTCATGTTTTACCGACTTACAGGAAGCTAGACAGCGGGTTCGGAAATTGCATCTGTCGGTCCAGAGCTCTTCAATCAATTCAGTTCACGGGTTTGATCTCGGGAAGGTGCTGGAGTTGTTCCCGAGCGTACAGTCGCTCAAGGTTATGGCCTCAACTACAATTTCACTTTCCCGATATCCCGATGTTGTGGACGATTATATCAATAAGGTAAACCGACGCCATTGGGTCAGGAATGTTACTAACTCCTGGTGATTTGCCCCTCGTTTGGCTGCACCTAGATTGCCTCTCGGATCACCCGCTCACCTGAGCTCACCACACTCGAGACGTCCCTCACGTCACCTTGGGATATCGAACAGAATTGTATTTTTGATGTCAAGGAACATCTTATGCTTGATCTCAAAAGAAGCTGTCCTTCTTTGCAGACATTCATTGATCCAGGAATGCGAGAATGGAGGTTCTTACTGGGAGTTGAGGAGGGACAGAAAAATGCGTTTCGGGTGATAAAGGTCGGGCAGCTGCATTGGAGCTCAACACATTTTAGAGGCTGGGACACTCTCCAATTCCGGAGTTATGATCTGCGAGGTCTCAAATGGGACCTTTGACCTCCACGGGAACCCAGCCTCCTACAAGCCTAGCCTAGCGATCCTATCAAATTGATACCGCTTAGGGTATTCGAAGGCCTTTGTGCCCGTCTCTAGCTTGTCGTTGTGGGACTTGGACAATGGAATCCAGCGGGAGTGAAACCTAACTACAACAGACATAATAATCTAAATCTACCTCGTCCATACAGCATGTACTCTCCGCCTTTCGTCAGAGTCCTGTCTGCGAGGAATATTGTGTTCGTAACCTCTCCAAGTTACCACTAGAGGCTTCCTTCAAGCGCGGCATCCTTAAAGTCGCCTGCTCGTCATCCAAGAATTACTTGACTTGCGCACACGCTGATCAGTTCTTCTAATGCTCCCTCGGGACAGTTCACATACGAGAACTCGCACAGAATGAGTTCACGGCCACCTGTTACGCGAGGATTCTGCAAATCTACACCGACTTTGGCGATAGAATTGGAGAGTCCGTAGCCTGGAGGTTTTCGAACCTCTGAACAATCCAGGTCTTAATTCCGGGCTAGAAACCCGTGGCAAAACGTGAAGAATACCATGACTCTTTCCGTCTCAGGTGCCCAGCAGCTTTACAAACTTTTGATTCGATCCCGAGACGGCAATTCGAGCTTGCGGCCGAGAATGGCTATGGTTGAGAAAGGAGTCAAATGCTGCGGGGAAAGAGAATCGTGAGGCAGTCTAGATGCGGCGCCAAGCTATACTGTATCGTGATGACCGTAAGTTCGTGTCCCCTGTCCCCCCACAAATACTGAGCATGTTGTCCCCCCCTTTCCAGGCCAAGTGAACATGTCCCCCCAAGTTTATCCCAATTAAATAGTCACATAAAAGTAGCTAATATTTTGCTCTAATCGAATGAATTTCATAAAAAAAAACTATGTATAAAGAGGGGCGGTTGGTAGCACTTGCCGTTCCCAAGTCCCCGACCTCCAAGCCCTTGTCGTCAACATCTCTCTCTAACTGCTCCCCCCACCCCGGCCAATGTAAGCGCCTTCTCTAATGTTGAAGAGCCCATAGCGCATGTCTGTGTTAGGGTGATATACTTAAAATTGCAGGCTTAGGCCACCACGGAACAGAAGGTGACCGAGCAGGCGAACTTATTGTCCCCCCGTACTAAGCTGAAGCGAACAAGTCCCAAAGACAAACATGTAAGGGTTTAGCTACGTAATCAGGTCACATGACGAACTTACAGTCATCACGATACAGTATATCCCATGTAATTGTTCAAACCCCTTCCCGCAAATGAAGTGGTGAGGAGATGAGATAAGTAAAAAAGAGCTTTGCATGAGTCGTAGGGACGGTTCATGTGTTGTTTTCAAGTGAAATATCTCTCGGTCTCGCCAGGGTCACAGCTGATAGTACAATGTGTGTTCGAGGACTGACCAAGATCTGTCTGACAGGTGGATAATGTACGCGCGTCTTCAGGGCGCTTCACTCATGAATTGAAGATGGGTCAAGTAGCGTGAAACTAGGTAGTTGCCTCCGATAGGAGCTCCATAAATCATACGCCTATGCATTAAACCACGAGTACCCTATATTAGGTGAATAGACTTGTGGTGCGATCATCGCCGGCAACCAACATCAACGGACCATTATGTCCGTTATCTCCGATTCCCAAAATGACCAGACATCCTTACTCTCTCACCCGCCTTGGTACTCTTTCGATCCGACCATCAACCTTCTTAGAGCTATGGAAGCGGAACTCTGTCTGCGTAAATGATACCGGGAGAGGCATCATTATTTCGATTTGGTGGGATTCCACAGCCGGAATGACATCTCCTCCTTGTCATCTTCCTGGAAGTTCGCGACGTGGGATGCAAAATTTAACTCGGAGGCTATCCGTGTAGTAAAATAGAATGATAGATATAGAACATGCTCTCTCTGGGGATGGGCGGTATCGCAGGTCTACGGTGACACTCCGGCCAAATCGCGTGGCTCCACGATAGAGAGATTTTTTCTTTCACGCTTTGGCTTCGAGTTGCTCCATATAGTAATCCGTAGCACTGGCTGAGCCCTTTTATAGCCTTATCGGTGTCATCTTGAAGTCATTTAGACCGGGGACCGTGGAAGGGTCTAGCGCGCCGAATTCCGGCCTCAGCACCGGATATAACCGATCGGGGAGGTTGGAGAGGACCCTTTTATGCACTCAAACCCTCACGCGGGATTAATGAAATAAGGTAAACCAGTCTTCGGGTGTTGTTTATGATCCAAGTCCGAATTCTGGGTTCGATTGTATAGGAATGGCAAAGGGGCGAGTACTACGATCGGCTTCCATCCTTATCGGCGCTACGAGGGGGGGCGGGGTGAGGTCTTACCTACCTTCTGGACGCTCCCAAGATCATGCCTGGAAAAAGGACTGTTATTTTATGCGATACTATACGATTTCTAGTAGTCCGTGATAGGGAACGGCGTCCAGACGGGGTCGGTAGCCGCCGTGGCGAAGGGCCGCTTCCAGTATGGCTCATCTGGGATTTCCACCGTGGTGGTACCAAATAACTGGTATCAGGGTTCATGATGCATCGCCAAAACCCTGACATGCCTTTTCCGGGCAGTTATAACTATCGCCTCACAGGTGCTGGACATATTCGCCGTCCTCAACCTGAACAACCGTTGCTCACAAAGGTACTATGAAAGAGTAGCGAGCTATTGTATTGTAGAACGGGGCAGTTCCCGGGAACTGTGGGATCCGTTGCTACCGCGGGCGTTTATCAGCATGGTGTCGGCTGTTCTACGCTTTCCCTCCAACTACCACCACCCCGAGAGTCCTGAACGAGTTCCATCGTCCCTGACCCCCAGCGTACCGGTAGTACCCTGCTTCTGCACCACCCTGACTTTACAACCCTTCGACTTTGCGCTTTTCATGATGTCTCCGATCTCCTACGTTCCCCGCCAAATGCTCGGAACTTGGGTTGTCTGCTGCCTCGTCTTCCTGCTCACCTTTATCGTGCAAACCTTATTGGTACGTACCCATCTCTTATTCATCCCCCCTTCACTGGTTTGCTTGGTTTGGAGATCTCTCAGAACCTGCTTCGTCGGGCATCGCTGGCTAACTACTCGCTCCTATGCGTCTCAATCTAGACCGGCTGCACCGATGCGTCCACCACTGGCCTCTTCTCGCTTGTCGTCTCCTTTAGCCTCTCCATTGCTACGCATGTGGTCGACAAGGAGTTCGTCGCTAGTGTTGGTCTTCTCCTCGTGCTGGACTTCTGTGCCAGCCCGTCTCGATTCCACGGAGCGGTGAGCCCCTCTTCCGGCCGTCGCCGAACCCGCCTTTAACGGCTCGGACGCTAACAAGGGACGACAATTTCCCTCTCAGGCTTTCTACTTGACCATCAAGCGTGGCAGCGACAAGCTGATCGGCCTGTCCCTCGCCACCTTCGCGACAACGCTCACCGCTATAGCCGAGATCCGCAAGACTGTCGACTTCACGACTAGTCCTTTCATCTTGATCCTCAACTCGAGCTCTCCCGTACGTCCCCTTCTTCCGCTAGATTTGTGTCTCATTGGCTATCGATATCGTGGCTGACTTCTTTCCTTTCTTCCTATACTCCAGATCAAGTCGAACCCTGACTTGCTAGAGGGAGGCCCTTTCACCTCTGACGAATCGCTCTCTCCCCCTCCATCTCGAGAGCAGCCCCATCTTCACCCTATACCAACCGAAAAACCCAGTCAATTGCTGGCGGCCCTTCCACCTCGAACGGCCACTCCTCTGCTTCGCTCTAACGAGACCTCCGATCTCGTTCCCTTTGGAGACGACACCAGCATCTCCAACACTAAATCCATCACCGAGTCGACCTCTTCTGACCCGTACCCAAGCGTTCCTGGCGGAAACGCCGACAACGGCTGCGCTGAAACTATTGTGAACTCCACACTCGCTTCCCCACCCGTAGTGTCAAACCAACCGAAGGTTTCAGACGGCCAACCTAGGTAAGGACTATCCCCTCCTCAGCACCAGGACTTGTCATATTGATTGAACTCAATCCCATCAGCGCGGTATGCCCTTCTGTCTCCAATTCAAGTGCCGACGATGATTCAACCAGTAAGATGAGGTGGGTTCTTGTTTCTGCGGTCTCGTCCTTATCACGCGGCGCGTAGTTGGATTAACTCGACTGACGCAAACGACCCCACTTCCTTTCTATAGGCCAGACGTCTTTCCTGGGGTCGTATTCGATCTCCCAAAGCTTTCCCGGAGGATTACACAAAATTGTCTTGGTCTCATCAACGTCGAAAACGCTGGTGCACCGATCGAAGCTGCCACCGGTGGCGACCGGCGAGCTAGCCTCACGTTTCCACGCATCATCATTGACGAGGAGCTCTCAAGCTCTCCGTCCTCCGTCTTCACTTCTCCAAGCTATGCTGCCTCTACTGGCTCGTCATCCCCTCATTCGGCCTCAACAGCTCAAACTTCTCCGTCCTCTACTCAACTCGATCTTCAATCCGACGTCGGGCGGGAAGCTCCACAGTCCCTCATTTCCACCCCGAGCAATGCGGATGAATTTGAGCTATTAACAACCGAGGGAAAGGATGTGAAGGGCGTACCGATTCCAGATGCAGAGCCTGAGCAGACCCATGTTCGGGACTACCAAGCCAACCGCTGTGCGGAGAGGCCCTTCCCTGGACTCAACATAACGAAACGTGACTACCGCCAGAACCGAGCCAACGGAGAGGCAAAGTTGCTTGATGGAGAGAGGGGGATCAGGTCGAAGTTCCTGCCGAAAGCCCCGCCGGCAGCGTTAGTAGGGTGGGCCGGAGAGCACGACCGATTCGACGAAGACGGCGGCTCTCAAGCCGAGGTCATGCAGGCTATCTTGAACTATATGCGATTGCCGGTCACTCCAGCACCTCTTTGCGAAGCCCCGGTCGTCGACAAAAGGCTCTCATCCAATTTGGGCCGCCGGCCGGCAACCCGG
>WSTY01000730.1:0-15265 GCA_019633465.1 Tulasnella sp. 417 | reverse complement strand
GGGCTTGTCCATACACCGCGATAGATATCTGCATATCCGGCGGAGGCTTCCGGACGATGAGGGACTTGCAGGTGGCCCGGGAGCTCCTTGGCTTCCTCGAAGAACATCAATCCTCGGTTCGGTTGAACCAGCGACTCGGTTTCCATCGAGGTGACGTATCAATTTAGCGTTGTGTCGAGATGTCTTTGGATGCCTTGGGATTAGGATCTGACTGTACCCCCGAATGGAGCCCGAGTTAGAAACGTGTTACCGGGTCAATCGCACCGATGAGAGAAGTGGTCGAGTCCAAGTTTCACACCTTTTTTATGGGGATTGGAGTTTTGACTAAAACGCTGGATGAGAGTTGTATGGGGGCCTAGGACAGTAAGAGGGAAGTAAAGTGGTTTTCGAGTTCTTCGACCCTTGCAGGCGGAGGTTTGCCTTGCGTGCCCCACGTTTTCGAAGGTCATGGAAACCAAAGCATGTGGCCCACCTCACAGCCCACCGAACCTTATTCTTTGATAGTCCCAAAACAGCGAGACTCGCCACTGTTATTGTACAAAACATTGTTGACGTTAACAGACTCGGAGCTTCGCTGACGTCACAGGCAAATGCGCCTTGATCGACAACGCTTCTATTTATTATCATGCCTCACAGGAAACATGCAAACCGTCAAACCTACTGGACACAGTCAGTCGGGTATGCGTCACAGAGAGTGATGCAACAACCCAATTTGCACACCGAGTGACAATTTAGACATTGTGCACAGTCCAGCTTCACTTCCACCGGCGTCGATCACTTCCCGTACACCAACCCGCCAAAGTAGATGTCCATCACGCTCCCCAGTGCTAGGGACCTTTATACGAGAGATGAGTTCTTTCGTACGGGGATGCTCATCTGGCGAAGTGGGGAAGTATCATAATCCGGTAGCCCTCGGGAACACATGCAATGTAGACATATCTCTGCGCCCCAAACATAAGCTTGGTATCAGTACTAGTAATTCATTCCTGGCTTCGGGAAACGGAGGGGTCGGGAAACATCTGTCAAACGTAAGAAGTGAGGGACTGCCTGGACTCGGCACGCAGACGGCTTGATGTAGATGCGCCGAATTAAGGCTGCCCGCTAGCGCTAACGCATGAGCGCCGGGAAACCTGAGTAGGCCCCACACCGTGCTCCTCGTTCGTCTCAACTTTCCCCCATCACTAAGTGGAACAGTATAAATAGCACGCGGACGTAGCGCACGCTACAGACCAGGTTGACAACACTCTGCTCTACACACAAAACACGGCAAGCGTTCAACGGCAGAAATTCAGATCGAATGGATACAGCAAATAATGTACGCGATACAAAGAGCGAGGCAATAATGGTCCGCCCTGTACACCGAGTGACGATTCACAGAACAAGATCCAGCGCGGGGTCGGAGGTCCGTCCACCTCGCCGCGTCACGCCTTCCGAGGTGCAAATGACCCTACGTTCTCCATCTCACTCTTCGTATTATCTCCTGGCCTCACACACAGCCAATCCATCGTCCGCGAACACCACAGTCGTCAAAACCCTGACCCACGACACGTCGTGTGCTCGCTCCGGATCCTACGGGGGCTAGGTACGTCGCCTAGTCGGTCGTTGCGAGCTTGGCGAGGCGGATATGGCAACTTCCAAGGTTCGAGAGACCTGGAAGAAAAAGTACTCTCGTCCTATGTCGAGGTAGTCGAGCATTCATTTCCTTAGGATTTCTTCGACGTAACATTGAAGAGAGCGGAAACAGGAATGTTGAGAAGCTCCTTCTCGCTTGTTAGGGCGTCTGCTTGGAAGAACCGAACTCGGCGTCGATAGCCTTGGCTCTAGCCCTTGCTGGATTCAGGACAAAGTGGCCGTCGTCCGACTTCTCGAGGTGAATTGGCGAAGATGTGCGTGTTGAAGTCCCCCGATTTTGGTGGCAGTCGTGGTGAGAGATTTAGAGAGTGTGGCCCTTCGTTGAGGAAAGCGTTCATGAAGACAAACGCACTGGCCCGCCGTTACTAACCGGCCAAGTCTGGTTTACAAGCCACTCCAAAAGCCCTCATTTCATCCCAAGCGCTAACCAGAGAGGGTAAAGGCGCGAACGACGTGCTTGCCAATGCATGAGGACCAGGCTTCGTTAATTGTTGGCAGGCTGCGCTTGGTTGGTGCGTCACGTGTTCGTGCTCTTGGCCTGCCGTCGTCATGAGATGTAGTTGGTCTTCAACCTCGTGCCAGGATTTATCACCACGGCTGGTGGGGAAGGAGCCGGGTGGGGCACCGTGGCCGGGGGTGGGCCAAAACCACCTCCACCCTCCACTCCCACCGCCATAGGGTCTCCTCCTCTCCCCCGATTTGGCAAAGAGTTCCCGTTCCTTCGCTGTTTCCCTCGGATGTCATTGAAGTTGTGGATTCGCCGCATGGTCGTCTTCTACTACAGGTCGGCCCATCTTCCCGTCATTCAAGTGGCACGAAGGGTATCCCGAACTACACGCAGTGGAAAACTGGACAGCGCTGTCCCCATTGAGAGAGGGCGTATGGCGAACCCAGGTTGGGGCTTGAGAGATACGGAAGGAGATCCTGCCGGGAAGGTTGCCGTAGCGATGGTTCAAACTCGAGGCGGTAGTCTTCGAGGTCGAGGGTGTCACATGCCGTTCGGGCGAACGTCGATTCCAAAATTTCGGAGGGATCTTCAATCTTAGGTTAGGTACGCTTGACGTGGAGGGAGGAATGACCGCACGGCGGTGGAAGAGCAGCAGAGCCTCTCCTTCAATACCCGAAAGCTTGGCGGGATGTGCGCTTGAGGTTACCGCGAGAGGTTGAGTCGGCTTTGCGACTGATGAAGCCAACGTCAGGAGTCCGATACTTCAAGGGTGTGCGTATTTTGTTTCCCCTCCGAACGCAGGACATGTTCTTGATTCTCCTTGTTCCGTTCGGGTTCTTCGTCGACCCCAACACTTCCCCAACTTCTTCGGCTTGGCGGAGCTCCTTGCATCCAAATCCGACGCCGGACCAGATGAAAGGCCAGTTCAAAGGTGGTCTCGTCAAGAAAGGCCGCGGGCGAACCAGGAGGGAAGGATTGCGCGAATTCTGGTTGGTTGCCCCAACTAATTGGGATCCATTCAAGCCGCACAGGCGACTATGGCGCGTTCCTTTGTCGATCGAACGAACTTTGGACCGAGCCACTATATGATCTGCACCTGCCCCCCGAGACATGTGACGTTCATCGAAAACTCCATCCTCCGTTGGTCGACGGGCGGCGTTGCCGGCTCGCTGGCTTCCGATCGTCCCCTTTTCCTCAGCGAACCCTCGCGCAGCCCTCGATTTCGCTCGCTCCATTAGGCAGTATTGTGTAATTCTGCGTGTTCGTCCTGCTCCAGGGTAGCTCCTCCTTGCAAAGCTCGACGAGCTGCAGGAAGCCTCAGGCGGTGACCAGGTTCAACCTCCTTGCTCCGGCGAGACGGGGTTGGATGGATCTCAAAGATAGACCTATCCATATTGCATGGTCGGTTGGGTGAGCGGATACGGTGGCTTTGGTATCAGGGAGCTAGCGTATCGAGGGGAACAGTATTGGAGAAGTCGAGGACGTGCTGGATGGAAGGGACCGTTCTGGGCCGGATGCTGACTTGCGTCCAACAACATGGAGGATAGCGGCCACTCCGAACGAGGCATGGTTCCGGATGTCAATAGTTGATGTAAAGAGTAGCGCTCTTGTGTCCGGGTGGGGATTATGTCGGAAGTGGTGATGCGTCGAAAGGGTGTGGCGAGCTTGAACCAATGCTTCTCATCGTTTTGGTGGGTGGCGACGACGTTGAAACGAAAAGGGCCCCAGAACCGACGGTACCACATGCTCGATGGATCGCGCTTTCTGCACAGGACCAGAACGTCCACTTCTCCAGGGAAAAATCCGGCGCTGAAATGTTTCGAGCCTTGGCCAGCGAAAGCGTCCATATCGGGTCCAGCATATACGATCGACCGTTCGACTTGATAATTCTGCGAAGTGGATAAGGGGGGCTTGTCTGGAGCTGAGGACAGAGCTGGTGGACGTCTCCCATGGCGGTACTGAGTGAGTCGGTCTGCGGAACCGCAGGGTTGTCGGGATCCATGTCGGAGGAGGTCTTGAAACCCAGTACGCCGATGATCCACTCGTTGAAGCAGAGAGCAAGCGTTGAAGCTCCATCACACCAATAGGGCTGCGAGTCTTGGCGTCGTTCGGCGCGCGGTGGGGGTGTCGACTGGGAGTTGGCCGTATAGGAATCTTCCGGATCGGAAGGTCCTTGTCTTCGTCGATCGTCGAGAGTGAAGTGCTCAGCATCGGATGAGGCGGGATACAGATATTTCCTCGTTTTTGGCGCGAGACTTGATACCAACTGAGAGGTGAAAGGTGGAGTCAGGTGCCGGGAAAGCATTAGCAACGCTACGGCGAACCTTTTCGCTTTTTTTCCGCTTTCTCTAAGGCTGACAGGCACTAAAAAGATTTGCGCATTTAGGTTGCTGTGCCGAGATAGCAAGAAAGAGTTTTGGAGGGAGAAGAAGTTGATGTTTCGACACCCCGTCCCAACGACGCCGGCGGTTCATGTGTTAGCAATCGTTGACTGGCCAACACTGCTTCCTGATTGCTCCACCTATTCTTGTATGCGCCCCAAACGCCTAATATCCAAACGTTCCCCCAGCTAAGTTCTCCGGTGCGGTCCTTGACGACGCGTCTTCTTTTGCTTTGTGAGGGCGCGTTGCGGGAATGCGAGAGTCGAGATGAAGGAAGGGGATTGAGGAATGCAGGTGTGTTGTCGATCGAAGTATCGTTGGTGGCTGGAGTGGGAGCAGCACAAATTCGTTCCCGCCTCCTCCCCGTCGTTGAGCGCGCTTTGGATGCGGAGGGTTTTCACCAATGTACGAGGTTGACGCTTCGTTATGGTCCCGAGGGCTGGTCGTGTCTGTTGGCAGTCCACATCCAAACTTTTGACCACAAGTTGTTCAAGTCGCTGAGATGCATGCATGTGCAGAGAGCCGAACACAGTCTAGAATTATGGAGCCATCGAGGGGCGGACGAGTCGCAGACAAGATTTCAATTCTGCTGCTTGGTCGAGTTTGTTTTCACCTTAAACGAGGAGCGCCAAACACTCGGGCTCCCAAACTGGGTTATCTTTATATGTATTCAAAGTGGCTTGAGCTATATGCAGTGCTGCTAGAAGGGACTCGAACCCACTTGTATATGTTTTTTCTAGTCTCTATCCCTGTAAACAAACTCATCACAGGTCGTCGTCAGCTCAGTCGGACTAGCGAGGCCTAGAGTAGTCAGTGTACGTCCCTCAGGCCCTGTACCCCCGCGCCACACCCGCAGTACGATTCCTTAGACAGATGCTTGCGTCTGAGAAAACAGCCTGTATCTGATACGACGGCAACTACTGTGTACCAATTGGATGCGCGGCGTGGCTCCTTGCCTCCAAATTCAACGCTCGTTGGTCGTTCAAGCTAGCCGGGTACCCATTCGAACGGAAGCGGGGACTATGACACGTTCCCTTGTCGATCGAACGGACTTCAGACCGAGTCAATACGTCTGCGCCCAGCTCCGAGACGTGCGAGGTTCATCAAAAAAACTGCATCCTCCGTTCCTCGACGAGCGGCGTTGCTGATTCGCCAGCTTCCGGTCTTTTTTCTTTCTTCGATGCAGGTCGCGCAACCTCAATTTTCGCTCCATTCGGCGGCGGTATGTGACGTTCTTCCTGCTTCAGGGGTAACTCCTTGCAAAGCTCGACGCGCCCCGGGGAAGGCCCCAGGCGGTGACCAAGTCCGACCTCTTCGATCTGGCGAGACGAGGCTGGATGGATCCTGCAGATAGGTTCTAGCCATGTTGCATAGTCAGTTGGGTGAGGGTATGAGGTGGGTTTGGTGTCAGGGAGCTGGTCTATCGAGGCGAACAGTATTGGAGAGGTCGAGAGGTGCCGGACGGAAGCGACCGTTTTGGCCTTCCAGTGGATGCTGATTTTCAGACGTTCAACCAACAAGGGACGACCACTCTGAACGCGACGTAGTTCCTGATGTCGATCTTTCGAGGGCAGCGCTGCGTGTCTGGGTTGGAGATTGCGTCAGACGGAATGTTGCGTCGAAAGGGTGTGATGAGCCTGTACTAATGCTTCTGACCTTATCCGGTGGGTTGCTGGTTATGACGTGGAACGAGAAACGCCTCAGAAACGAACAATAACCACCTGCTGCGCCGATGGCCCAAGCTCCATTTTCCTGCACAGGGCCGGAACGTCCACTACTCCAGGGCAAAAAATCTGGCGCTGAATGTCCCGAAACATTGCTCCGCCAACGCCTCTGGATAAGGTCCAGCGTACCACGATCCATCGTTCGACCTTGATAATCTTGCCAAAACGGACGCGTCGAAACTTGCTTCGAGTTGGTGGCAGAGCTGGTGGGCAATTCACATGGCAGTGCTGAGGATTGGGTCTGCGCGAATCGCAGGGTTGTTGGGGTTCTCCCCCGTCGGAGAAGGGTTTGAAAACGCAGCACGGCGATGTTTGGGTTCGCTGGAGTAGAGGTAAACAGCTGAAAGACCTATCACACGAATGGGTTTGCAAGTTGTGCGTCGTTCCCTAAAGGGGCTTTCCATGTTATTCTCCGAGATTCGGTAAGGTTGAGAGTTTCCCTTCCTTCGACTGTTTCCTCTGCATAGTATTGAAGTTGTGAAACTGGCTGTACGATAGGCTTTTGGCAGCATGGGGAGTGTGGTCCTCCCGCGGCTGGAGTGGCCGTATCCCGAGCTGAGCGGCGGGGACTGGTCTAGAGCTGCCCACATTAACCAAAGGCGCACGGGAAATATTGGCTGGGGAGTGGGAGGGGCAAGAAAAGAGAGCAATGCCGGAGAGATTGGCTAGGCGCGATGAATCAGAGGTAGAGTCGGGTCGAGGATGGTGTCGTAAAGGAGGTCTTGGACAAACGGTGCACTGTTGCATGAGCGTTCTGTCGTCGCTCGCAGTGATTGGACCCGTTCGAACGGAAGTGTGGGGGCGCTCCTTGCCAATTGAACCAGGTCCGGGCTAAGCAACGTCTCCGAGACGTACGCGTTCATCGAAACTCCATCTCCGCTCCTCAAGGGTGTTGCCCGGTTCTCTTCCGACCCTTCTCGTTTTGGAGGCAGTTCGCGCCAGCTTAAACTTCCAGTCCATGAGGCGGCGTTATGCAGTTCCATGTGTTCTCCTTGCCCCAAGGTAGCTGCTTGCAAGCCTCAGCGGTGTCCCAGGAAGCCTCGGGCGGTAGCGAATCGACGGGGCTTGATCCACCGAGACGTCATCCGGTGCCAGCCCCAGGTTGGATGGATCCTGAGGGAAGCCCGGGGCTATTGCATGATCGATTGGATGGGGTTACGGCGTGGTTGTGGTCTCAGCAACGTCGTGTGTCGAAGGGAATAGTGTTGGAAAGGTCGGGGGCGTGCAGAATGATAGGAAACGCCTAGATTTGGCCTGGACGCTGGCCCACGAGGGCGGACGCTGGAAAGGAGGGGAGACCGAAGAGACATTGGCCTCGTCATCCAAGGTGTTTCCGAAGAGAGCGCGGCTTGGGCATGGCGGGTCTTCCGTAGGTTGCGATCATGTGGCGAGAGGACGCCGCAAGCTTGTCGTGATTGTCCTTGTTCAGATGTCTCCCTCGTCGAAGTCATGGAAGGTGAAGAGTGCGGCATAACAATGCCCCCAGTTGTGGCAGGAGTTTGAAACTTAGTCGGGGTGGGGGGAAGTGGGTGGTGCAACCGTAGATGGAAGCATGGCAACACGGCGACGAGCTCCTTTTGAATGGCAATGCGCGGTTTGAACGGTCATATGCATGATTGCTGTGCCGAGCTGACTAGCGAACGGTCCTGAGGGACGATGATTTGTGTCTCGACGATCCTTCTCCGTGCCTTCGGCGCTGAATGCATCTGTTGGAATGGCTAGGACATGTTGCTCCCCTGGTCGCCTGTGATCCTCGCCTGCGTTCGACGCGCCCAGCGGTCAAAGTCTCCTCCCATCTAGTAGTCGGCTGAGCCGGTGGTCCTCTCCTTTGTCGGCGCGCATCGCGAGACTTAGACTTGCTGGTGGGTCAATTGAGGGATCTTTGCCTATAGTGGGAGTGACGCAAGTCTTCGCTATTGGTGATTAGACATCCAATGCTGAGCCTTGCGACGACCATAGATGTCTGAGGGTGTGTTGACGCGATGACGCTCTCGGGACGGTTTGCGAATCCTCGTTGGCGGTTCAGATCCAAACTTTCGGTGCTAAACTATGACATGGCTGCGGAGATGGAATTCAGCAAGGACTCAGTCCAAAAGAGACGAAAAATTTCCTTATCTGTGGTCGATGATCCGAGGCAGGACAAAAAAACCAATCCGAAGTTGGCGTGGTCAGCTTTGTCGCATTACATAAGCAAAGGAAGTCGCTCACAATCAACAGCTTCGCTCCACAAAATGATGAGGCTTGAGACATATCGACCCGAGCACGTTTGACCCAGTGTCTCTTGCCGCTCAGCCGTTGCGTGGGTGAGAGTAGCAGAGGGCTGGTCATATTCTCGCGATCATCACCCATTCCACGCCTGCTGCAACGTTGCTAGGAAATCATACCCAGACATTTAGCACCAAAACGAAAACCCGCAGCTACGACCTTGCAAAATTCAGCAAAGGATACCCATTCGGAATTCGTTCAACGAGGTGTACTAGAGTCTTTTCTTTACCTGCAGGCGCAGGTCGTCTTGAATTGGAGGATTCAACAAGCTTCCCGGAGATATCGATATATGCTTGACGCGCGTGTCTGTCCCTCATGTGTTTACATTCTTTCTTTAAACATTTCCTGGACGTAAGATATCATCGCCCGTATCAAATCCATATGCATCATTCCCTCGGTTCGGGGTCGAGCGTTTCCCAAGGCTTTGTCCTAAAACGTCGACTCTCCCGACTTATTACTCCAACGAGTATCACGATATAATTTAACTACTACTATATCATCCGGAGTACCGACACGTTAAGTAGCGCGAATGACATCGAAACCCACCCTAACGAGGCGGTTCGCGTGGTCTCACGGAGACAAATGCTCACCCTTGAAACTAAACTACTCATGGAATTGGTCGGTAAAAGCCAAACACTGCGTGAGGTATCGCGCTTCGTCCAGACAACTGGAGTCCCCATGTTGGGGCAGTATTGACATCTATGCCATATATGCGTGAGGGTCGTATGGAGCGTTATGCATCCGCACCAACCCGGCCACTACCGGCCCCCCCAAGGCAAAAAGAGTGGATTCTCTGAGAATCATGAGACCACCAGTTACGACGCAGTGATCCTGGGGCACATACTCGCTCGCCTAGCGTCCGGACTTCGCCCCGTCCTCGATAAATGGTCAAGGAGCCATCGATCAACAATATCGTATGAAGTCACAACCGCGCTATCAGTCGTTCACCTCGAAACAATCAATACCCAAAATCGCCAACTCCGTAGGCCACACAATGGTCAGCAGCCTGTGGGTAGGAACATAATATTGAACTATATCGAAAAAGTTTCACAGCCGGCTATGAGACGGTATGGAAAATCTCAGAGTAAAGGAGACAAATCAAAAATAGAAATGGAGTGACCATTGGAAACGGCAAGTATGTTGCTCTGAAGCGCTATTTCTGTACTATACCGGAGACCCCGGCATTCGGCAGGAAGCCAAAGGGATCGGGAGAAAGACCGTGACAACCAGTCATCTTCCAAGCGTACATGGTTCGGGAAGGGGGGTGGAGTACTAAATTTTTCAACCTGACCAAGGTGGGTGTCCCAGATGATACATTTGTCATCATATGTAGTTCCTATGACCCACCTTGCGTCAGATGAAAAGCCGAGAATCTTGAATAAACACCGAACGGGATTGTCATTGGTTATCCACTCGCTCAACTCCCTCTGGGTGTGAGAGTCCCACAGCCGAAGGGACCGGGGCCCGAGCTCGGAGGAGGATTCGGACAGCAGAAGTCTGCCATCTGGAGAAAAGCGGAGGGAGGAAACTGAGCCGGCGTTCCGCAGTTGGCCAAACTGCCTCCTCGTCTGGACGTCCCACAGTCGAATCGTCCCCGTGTCACATCCGGATGCGGATGCCAGAACTCTGCTATCTGGCGAGAAGCAGATGGGCATATGACGCTTCTCCCCACCGGCCAGCCGTTTGCCCAACTGCTCCCCGGTGTGAGGGTCCCAAAGTCGAATCGCGTTGTCGCCGGATACGGATGCCAGGACTGTGCCGTCGGGCGAAAAGCACACCTTGCGAGCCCGTTCCTGGTCACCGCACATCTTTTGGCCCCATCGACTTCCGGTCTGAAGATCTAAGAGTTCCATACTTGAGGGCCATGCGTGTCCATATGCCAAAAGTCTCCCATCTGGTGAAATGCAGAGGCAGGTAATCCGTCCACCATAGTCCAACGGTTCGTTGGGGGTCCGAACGCCACATAGGGGGATAGTTTCTCCTGAGGATCCGGATGCATAAGGCGTGTCGTCCGGTGAATGGCTGTCCATGTACCTAGTAATTGGCTCACCCGCCAGGATTACACTTTGAAGGTCCCAAAGTCGAATCGTGTTGTCGAGGGATGTGGATGCCAGAAGCCTACTGTCCGGTGAAAAGCGCATGTACGTAACACCTTCGAAGTGACCGATCAGCGACTCGCCCAAGCGGCCCCCGGTCCGAGGGTCCCAGAGTTGAATCATCCCATGGTCGAATCCGGATGTAAGAATTTTGCCGTCCGACGAGAAGCAGATGGACCCAACAATAGGCTTGTCATGGATTAGTATCTCGCTCAACGATCTCCCGGTCTGAGGGTCCCAGAGTTGAATCATGCCCTCGGTGGATCCGGATGCAAGAATTTTACCGTCCAACGAGAAGCAGAGGGATCTAGCAGTATCCTTGTCATTGATCGGTATCTCGCTCAACGATCTCCCGGTCTGAGTTTCCCAAAGGCGAATCGGCGACTTGTGGGATCCGGACGCCAGAAGGCTTCCATCCGGCGAAAAGCAAAGGGCACAAACCGATGTCTTGTCATAGGACGGCAGTCCGGCCAACTGCTTCCCGGTATGAGAGTCCCAAAGTTTAATATAGCCGTCCTGGAATCCGTGCGCCAGAAGTTTGCTGTCCGGCGAAAGGCAGTTGCATGTAAGCTGGAGCGCATCGGGGGGATGGCCGGGCATTTGGCCCAACTGCTTCCCGGTCTGAGGGTCCCACAGTCGAATATCCCGAACTGCAGATCCAGATGCGAGGAATCTACCATCTAGGGAGAAGCAGATGGAGGTAACGGGATCCTGATGTTCAGTTCGTGATTTAGACAACTGGTTCCCGGTCTCGATGTCCCAAACTTCAATCCCGCAGACACTGCTTCCGGATGCCAGAAGTCTTCCGTTTGGTGAAAAGCAAAGGGGAGATGCGAAGCAATCGCGATCGGTCAACAGCTCGCCAACCTGGCTCCCCGTCTGGAGGTCCCAAACTTGAATCGGCGAATTGTCATATGCGGATGCTAGAAGTCGGCCGTCCGTCGAAAAGCAGAGGGACACAGCCTGTCTCTCGCGACCAGGCAGCGGCTCGCCTAACAGGCTCCCGGTTTGGGGGTCCCAAAGTTGAACCTTGCCGAAGTTTGACGCGGACGCTAGAATTCTGCCGTCCGACGAAAAGCGGAGGGTGGAAACCCGAGAAACTGCCAGCGGTTGGGCCAACTGCCTCCTCGTCTGGAGGTCCCACAGCTGAATCGTCCCGTCTCGCTTGGATCCAGATGCCAGAACTCTGCTATCTGGCGAAAAGCAGATGGACGTTTCCCCTCTCCGGTTCCCGGTCAGCGGTTCGCCCAACTGCTCCCTGGTCTGGGGGTTCCAAAGTCGAATAGTGTCGTCCTCGGATGCGGATGCTATGACTTTACCATCTGGCGAAAAGCAGACGGCGCAAACCTCCGCATTGTGGCCTGTGAGCGGCTTATTCAATTGCCTGTTGGTCCGAACGTCCCAAAAGATTATCGTGTTGTCGTCGGATCCGGATGCCAGAGTTCTGCCATCTGGCGAAAAGCAGACAGAACGTATCTTAGTCTCGTGGCCGGTCAGCGAGTTGCACAACTGCAGCCCGGTCCCAAGGTCCCAAGGTTGAACCTCTCCCATGCCGTTCTCAGATGCTGGAACCCTGTCGTCCGGTGAAACGCAAGCCGAGTGAACGTAGCCGTTCTCGACCACCGGCAGTTGCGTCGTCTGCGTCCCGGTCTCGGTATCCCAAAACTGAATTGCTCCGAATTCGGATACAAATCGAACAAGTGACCCGGTATTGTCCGAAGCGTTCTGGTCCACGAATGCAAGGTCCAGTGGATAGTCATCAATAGATCTGGTCCACAAGTTCGCTGACCACGACGACTTCTGGGAGCCCCAGAGGGGACGAACTTTTGCCATCGAGCCGTACCACCTCCATAGCTCCGTGTTCAAGGGACAATGGGGTAGCGCTGAGGCATAAATGTGGAGAGGTCCAAACGAGATAGGTTCCAAGAACGCAGCGATGAACCGATGGACGTCGTTCCATAGCCTTGTGAGCCACTGAGGTCCAAGCACCCCAGAGGTGGTCCTCTTGGGGCAGAAATTCAGCGTCAGACTCAGTGTCAAGAAAGTTTTTAGGCAAATGTACAAACTCACCAGAAGCCAGCGATGCACCTGCCTCGCCATCTTACCCGCCTCACTTGTGGCTTCGATCAAACTCATAACTTCAAGCCAGCTCAGAATCCTTTCTTTGCTGAATAATTCGAAATCGGCCGATTGGCTTTGGGTGGCAGTATTGTTCCCATGCAACGATGGGAGCCCTTCCGTCAGATGAATCGGCCATGCTTGGCAGCAATACCGAAGGGTTTGGGATACCTCACGTTCCACGACGTCTTGTACGTCGGAGCTTGCCTGTGAAAGGTCGGACAAATTGCAAATATTTTCCTTGAGACGTCTCAGCATGAGACCAACGCTTAATTCTGCGAGGCGCTGGTGGTATTGAACCGTGTTAATGTGGTAAGGTTCCCCCCGGCATCGTTGCCCACTGATTAGAAGATCACGGATGGACGTGTGCATGAATTGCACTGGTTCTGTGGTGGAAGCGGGGATGTGCAGCAAAGAGTTGAGATCCACAAGAACATCTGTGCGGAGAAGTTGGATTATGCCCTCATTCCCCATCCCTTGGAAAATCTTTCTGTCACGATATAGGCTGGCTACGACTTCGAGAGAAACGGGATATGGCGCTACCGCCAACATCCCCAGGATAGAGCATAGAAGCTGCTGCTTCTCGGGCTCCTGCCTCAAGTTGTCCATCGCTTTGGACAGGATTTGATGGTATAAGTCGTCGAGTCCACTCCATGTCCCCTGGGGTCGCAGCAAGCCACGTAATCTATCGCTGGGCGACCTGTCGCTGATGTATGTAATTGCGGTACGAGCCCACTGAAATAGGCCTTGGGACATGTCCACTAGGCGCGAAAGATCTTCGGGGGAAGGCCAATTTCCAGCAAGATGGTGTTCGTCCCGAATTTGAGTGCATGCGGTGCGAATGAATCGAGTGAGATCTTCGCGAACCTCGGATGCTAAATCCAGGTCGATTACAGTCCATCTCCTGGGTTCGAAAGCACGAAGGAGTACGGCTTCGGGGCGAGATGTAAGGAGAAATTTGACATTGGCTGGAATTGATGGAGAGTATTGATCGATGAGTCTGACAAAGTCAACAACATCTTTGGCATTTTGGCATTCGTCGAGGGCGTCAACAATGAGGAGGATTGGGAAGGAATCGTCCGCCAGCTTCCCCCAAGGAGCGACGAGGAGAGCCTTGAACTGTTCACTGAGGGGTTCATTGGCAATATCCTCGTTCTCCCGTATGCTGTCTAGAATTGCATGTTTGACCTTGGAAACGAAACTACTCCCGAGCTGCCTAGCAAGACCGCAGACAGCGCGACTGTTCAGAGCATCTTGCCCTCTGCGGAAGTGGAAGATGGCACACGACGCCCGGAATTTCCAACGATGGGCAACGGTTGAAGCAATGGTTGACTTCCCTCTTCCCGCTGTCCCACGGATCCAAAGCGCTCTCTCTGAGGCCGATGAGCCTCTGATCCAAGCTTCGATCTGCTCCAAAACGTGAACCCTTGTTCCGGGGGTACAAATAACATCTCCAATCCTGTTGCCCTGGACTCCATGATTCCCATCGCCCAGACGATTAAGAAGACGGCGATGCTGCTCTTGCATTCCTATATTTCCCCAATATATTCTGTTAGGCCACCTATTAGTGCAAATTATGAGGAGCGTACCGATTTCGGATGCGAGTTGGGTAGTGTCCGTAACAAGAAGTAGCTATTCAGGGCCAACCTTCAGCTAACTAGGCGAGTCATAAGCGGAAAAAACTCACCCGAATCTCTTCTAGCACTCTCTTCACTGACCCGTCACAGTCTCTCCGTCCATCCGCGTGGTCGCAACAGGAAAACGCGTAGTGAAAAGCTCCGGAGGAACACCACTCCTCGATGTCCCCTTGCAAGCAGTGAAGCTCCCTAGAAGGGAAATCAGCGTGCGAGTACGTATGGTTTGCAGGCAGAACACGTACCTCTGCACATCGGTGACACGATCAGCTAATCCTTCTTTTTGACCTGTACTCCATCCTTTCCTCAACTGATCAAGGCAATCGACAAGCTTCAATGTATTGAGCCCTAAGTTGTTTGCCATCCCTTGGTTTCGGTCCATACTCTAGCGACATCATGTCAGCATCTCGAGAGACGAATAAAGCCGGATCTGACGCACACGAGCTAGGCCCAGTAAGATTGACCCTACATCCGCGACGGCCGCCACGTATCTTCCGATGCCTGGGATGATCTTGGAATCCACCTCCAAGGTCTCCAATAGCTTCCTGGCTGCAACAACTGCCTCTTCAGACACATCACAGCGTATTTCTTGAGACATATCCATGCTCAGCCCTGAATCGCCCACGAAGACCGAACCAATATTTAGGAGGGCAAATATTTCGCGAGTGGGCGTTTCAGCTGGAGCCTACATCAGGGCGTTAGACAGGGATAGAACCTGTGCCCAAACATAAGTATAAAGACTTGCATTGAGATCCATTCCCGAGGATTCGGGATCGTCATTGCTCGAAACCGAGAGGAGGCCGAACCTTGACCAGAAGACAGACTCTTCCTTGCAAATATCTCCCCAAAGCTATATCGGCCGAATTAAACGTCAGAATCTCGGTCTGGGACTGAGTTTGCGGGGGTGCTAACCTCCCTCAAAATCTCTCCCATTCGAGGCCGCGCAGAGGGGGTCTTGGCCCAGCAC
>WSTY01000729.1:0-15269 GCA_019633465.1 Tulasnella sp. 417 | reverse complement strand
ATGTTGCATTTGGCGGGGGAGACGGTCGCGATGATGCAGGTCTTGGTTCGGCCACCGAGCGAGTCTTGAAGGAGGCGAGTGAGTTTCGATTCCCTATGGAACCCGAGTTAGTTTTTTTCCATGCGCACGAGTCAGGAGGAGCAGACGTACCTGTAAGGGACGTGGGGAGATTGATCCACGAGCGCATTGATAACCCGGCCGAGAGTCAAGAGACTCTGATTGATCATCCCGGCTTCTCTGGCCCGCTTGTTCTCCGCTCCAGAACGTCCAATGTTTTCGGAACCAGCAAGGTCAACAAGGTTGAGCTTTCCAACCCGCAATGCTTCGTCTCCCTTCGAGCACGTCTCCTTCGTATGAACCGTAATCGTGAAAATAGAGTGCGAGCGACTCGAATGATCGTTGAATTTGGTAGACGCGATTTGTCGCCGATGGCTCCCTTTGCGAAGGAGAGCGATGGCGTGGTTGAAGTCCTTCACTGGAGTGTCTTCTAAACCCTGAATGAGGACTCCACGCTTTCCGGTTCCTGCTTCATCGAAGATCTTGAGACCTCCGCCGTTGGCGGTTCCAGCGAGACCCATGGGCTGAGCGGATCCGGCAGGCGCTGACATCTCCGGTGCTAAGAGATCCCGTAGCTCTTCGTTGTACAGTTCCACGTACGACAACTTGACACTGTAGTCTGCCACACTCGACTCCAGGTATTTGTATAGCCTGCTGAGCACCCTCGGAACCATACCCGCGTCGGCGCAAGGACCACCAGTGACGGAAGGCGTCAAGTCTCCCTGCATGGTGTAGGTTTTGCCCGTCCCAGTTTGTCCGTATGCGAACAACGTGCAGTTGTATCCCTGAACGACTTCCTCGAGGATAGGTTGGACGACGTCGTTGTATATCATTGCTTGGTCTGCTTCTGGACCGAACACTCGGTCGAAGGGGTACGTCTTGGTAGGGGCTTGGGTGTAGATCCCCATGTTGGATGTGGCGGAGCCCGTCTCGACGGTAATTTCTTCGCTGCGAGCGCCTTGAGTCGACACGATGATAGGTGAACCGTCTGCTATTTCCCTTTCGGAACGGATCCTGGTGGAAAGTAGGGAACAGTGTTCAGAACATAGTCCTGAGCCCTGACAGTCTGACAGTCTCGAGCGGTTGGCCGAGCCATAATCAACTGAACGAAGGCTTACCGACAGCGAACAACGACTTGAACGTTCATCTCTTCTTTCCTCTCGCCATTTCTTCCTATGGTCTTGGTTGGGCTGGCAAATGATACTGGTTGACGTTTAGGTGTAGATATCGTCGAGCTCGCTGGTTCGGAAAGTTCATCAATGGTGCTGGCTCGTGATAGCTGAGCTCGAGGCTTCGCAGCAATGGCTGTTGGCTTGATTCGGGAAGTGGATGGAGGTTTGCGTGTTGCCATCGTATTCAATGGCGCTAATTGAGAAGGGGGGTGAAGCTGTGGTAGGGAGTTTAGTCTTCGCTGGTCAACAATGGAATCTAGTCACGTGACTTTGTTTGGCGATCCTCACGTGCCTCCACAATCAACCAGCCAATCAGTTTAACCACCTCTTTCGTTTGCGTTTGTCTGAGGGTGTCACCGGTCTAAGCAAGGACAAGTAGTCCCTTATATTAATTCTTTAAGGCCAAATGCGCTAAAATGGAAATAGCTAAGCTTTATACCCTTACATAAGTTAACGAGCAATCCAACAGGGTGGACCGTGGCTATCGAGGCTTCTGAAAGCACCTCAAGGAGGTCAAGCGCGCGATATCTCAGCTCCGAGCTAATAAAAATGGAGGAAATTAAGCAGAGTCTAAGTCTTACACTGGCGAAGAACTTACACGCCGCAATAAATTTGACGTTCCAGGTCGGGAATTTGGCTCACCACTCCAGCATTCCCGCATGAAGCTCCAGAGGGGGTCCGTTTCAGAAAGTTCGGGATGATCCTTAGGGTCTGGAGTTTGTCCGGTGCAGATAGCCACTGTCGTCAGGTTGAGCCCTTTCCGATGAAAAGGCGGAAGGCCACTCAGCGTCTAAGGAGGAACGTTGTGGTGAGAGTTGGTAAGAAATAGTTGGTAGAAGAAACATACGGCAAGAATTACTCCGGCAAAAGCGTAGACGTCGGCCGCCGTTGTTGGCGGGCCTTCCTCGAGAATCTCCCTCGGTTGGAAACCTTTAGTCCCGCTACAGGCGACCGAGGTGGTCAAACCGCTATGCTCTCCCTCGCTAAGAATAACCCTCGAAATCCCAAAGTCGCACAGCGCAGCTTCTAGATTATCTAGAACGATAATGTTCTGGGGTTTGATGTCCCCATGGAAAATCGGAGGTTTGAGAGAATGTAGGTACAAGAGACCTCGGGCGGCACCTCGGAGCTAGTTCCGGTCGAGGGTAGGTGAGTTTATTATTGAGGCTAAGTCATGATGGAAGGGATCATGAGGAACAAATAAACTCACAAGTCCAAGTTTAGTGTCCCGCGTAAGCTCGGGATGGGCCTTCGTGTATATTTCTAGGTTCCCATTTTTGCACCAGGGCGAGACAAGCATTGGAACATTGTCGACAATCTGGTATCCGATGAATGGAAGAACATTGCGATGCTTTACCGAGCCCCAGATAAGCGTCTCTCGCTTAACTCTCTGTCAGAACGAATATCAGCAAGCTAGATGCCTGTCGTCCCCTAGATGAAATTTCACCAGTTCGAACTTGTCATCCTGGGGTCCTTCATGTGGTCGAATACACTTGATGACAACAAGGACAGGCTCGGCATTTGGTCGAACCCATGAACCTCGGTACACGTCTCCAAAGCCTCCTCGTGCAAGTTCCACCTCCTTCTTGAGTACACCGGTAATCGGCTTGGGCAGCTCACGCTTAAAGAAAAAGTAACCGGGTCGAACGAGGGATTCTTCCTCTTTGATGGATTCGCGAGGAGATGGTGGAACCTCCATCTCCTGGAATGGTGAATCAGGGCCATAAGCATGAAGTAGGGGGTATGGCCCGACCTACTTCTGACGGATCATCGGCTACCCGTTCATCTTCAAGCTAGGAAGAGTAAGGAGAGGGAGGGTGGAGTGTTATAGGTTCAAATTGTGTTTCGCCCGGGGAAATTGCGTCTAGCCGTGATGAGGGAACATAATCTAACCTTCTGAAGGACCTCAAACATAGTGGGTCGACCTTCGGGCTCACCACTCCAGCAGGCGCCGAGTAAATTCCACAGTGGATCATCTGCGGGTAATTGAGGGTGATCTGCGGGAGCCGACGTCTTATTATAAAAAATGGCCAGACAGGCTGCCGGCGGATTCTTGTTCCAGAATGGTTGTTTCCCGCTCATCGTCTGAACCCAATAGTTTATTAGAGGGAAGCTTCACAGGAATTTGAGTGGGACATACAGCTAGTATAAGTCCTCCGAACGCGTAAACGTCCGTGGCAGGGGTTGCGGAACTTTCTTCTAGGAGCTCCTTCGCGCAGTACCCCAACCCCTCCTTCCCATCTTCAGCTATCGTCTTTCCAGACCTCGTCATTCCAAACGTCATCAAATTACTGTAATACTTATTATATATCTTCGAGAGATCCAAGCCGTTGAGGACCGAGACCAGATTGTCTTGAACAAGGACCTTCCCTGGCCTGACCTTTCCATGAACTATTGGTGGATCGAGGGTATGGAGATGTAAAAGGCCACGTGCCGCATGACAGAGCTTTGGGAGTCGGTCGAGAATTAAAGGGAGCATGGCAACATAAGTGGCCATGATGTGACAACTTACCAGCTCGATTTTCGCGGTCCGTGTGATATTTGGGTTCTTCGATATGTATTTCGATAAATCACCATTTTGACAATACGATGAGACAAGCATCTGGGAATCGTTGACGATTTGATACCCTATGAACGGTAAGATGTTTGGGTGTGCGACCATGGTCCAGATAGCCGACTCTCGGATGATTCTCTGCGATGCTATGTGTAAGAAAGTACACCGGAGTAAAACGGAAAGGTGAGGTATGCTAGCCCCACCGTAGTACCGTAGTGAGTTCATCATGGCTAATTTCTCTCGGGAGCTTCAACCGTTTGATTGCCACAGTACTCTTCTCTCCGCCTGGCGAAGTCCAGATTCCTTTGAATACTTGTACATGATAGGTTCCTTTACCAATCTCCCCTCCGGTTATATCGAGGCTCCCAGGAAGTTCGGTCGGGAGTTGGACTTTGCGGCCAGGCTGGACAAGGGGAGATTTCTCTCCTTTGAGATCGGGGTTCTGCTTGTTGGGTATCAAAGCGGGGGACGGCATGAAGCTGAGGGTTGCATGTTCTGACTACCAAACATTGTAACAGAGAGAGGTGTACTTACCAGCGTGTTGCAAAGGTTATCGCGGTGGCTCTGGGAGTAGGGTTGGATGACGCGGCGCACACGAGGCAAGGGTGCGGTGATGTCCGGAGTATGGGCTATATTTTGTGCAAATATTCACAAACCCCGCACACACGTGCCTTGCGCACACGCAGGCCCCTTTCTGCCATAGAACCCCCTCCGTAGCCCATCTAGACTATTTAAATGATAAACATGAAGGCATATTACAGGTTAGACTTGTGGGCGTCGTCCTGTAACACGCTAAACAGAGCTACATCAGGAAAAGGGTGTACACTATACCAGACTACACACCACTATGTAGCACTATCTAGTCTATATAGTTTCCATAGCTGTATACTCTCCTATAGCTAACTGCCAATTTATATTGACTACAATAGTCCTATATAGTTGCCTATAGTTGCCCATAGTTGCCTATAGTTGCATAGTCATATAGCCCCATAGCTCCCTATAGTTACATAGTGCCATAGGTATATATATCTCTGTATAGTTGTATATCTCTGTGTAGTCGCATATCTCTGTGTAGTTGTATATCTCTGTATAGTTGTATATATCTCTGTGTAGCTGGATATCTCTGTATAGTTTTTCTTCCGCCACACAGTTGATTTTCCTTCCTGGGCAAATATAATAATGTATATAATCAAGGGTATAGTAGACAAATCCAGCTAGGCAGATCTCCCTCCTGCCAAACCGTGCAACAGGTTCTGGATCACGTCATCCTCACCATCGCCTGCCGCTTGGGACCCCTCTCGCCTCTCGCCAACATCAACATCCTGCTCATGATCCCCGTCCTAATTATCGTCCACGGACACCGTACTTCTCTGCGATGAGCTCTGGTCTCTAGAGCGCCGAAGGTCGGGTGGGAACCTCTTACTGCCTGACGTTCCGACTGGACACCGTATCCGACATGCGACGGTTTTTTTGCGGTGGCGCTCCATGTGCGGTCGTGCAGTTGGGGTTGGGTTGGGCACCTACCTCTTGGGGGATGGCTAGCGGAGGGATGCGGTGGGATGGCTTGACATCTGGAAACGCTGATGGATTGGTTCTAGAGGGGTTGCCTATTAAAGGTATGAGGGCCCTTAGCACACCTATTGGGTCGGCGGTCTGATGGTTGGTGGCACGAGTGTCGAGGTTTTGCGGGTGTGTTGGCCACGCTGCCATGCCCGATGCCCATTTGGAGGTTGGACCCTGTGGCACGACCAGCGTGGTGGTCCTGGAGGTAGGCTGGTGGTTGGATCAGGGTTCTGCGGATGCGTCGACCACATCTCCAGGCCTCGTGATCCTGGCTGTGCGTTGGTCGTGGCGTCGCTGGCCAGGATGGCAACTCCAGTGGCGAGCTTCAATTTCTTCGCAGGTGGTTCGGGTGGTTCCTCATTAAAGTCGAACACATTTTTTTAATTACTACGCATTTTCGATCAAGAATGGATCACGTACGGCGTTTGTTCGTTCCTCGAGTGCCTGGCGGCTCTCCTGGGTGCGCCGTTGCCTTGCCGCATTTCTGCGGCGATCTGGGAGGACTTCATTGATACGGTCTTCATTCCATGCACTCATCTATCTCACCGGCATCAGAGAGCTACTTCGGTACAGATTGCTTATGTAAGTACCTGATTCAATCCCTCGATCCTGTTTGCGCGCGAGAAGGACGAATGGTCGGCGACGTTTGAAAGGTCAAAGGGAACGAACGCGGCGGACAATTAATAACGCCCACCTAAGTACCCGTTATCTTCGCTCGCTGTGATTGCCTAATGAGCTATAGAGTGGAGGGTTCAGGAGCATGCAGGGTGCGCATGGAAAACTCACCTTCGAAGGCAAAGACGAGGTTGGGTTGGCGCTTCCTTTCCCCTTTCCCCTTTCCGCCGTTGGTGACGCGACCCTTTTGCCTCCCGTCGTCATGTCGATTCTGTAAATGCTACGTGGTGGGTCTTAAAAGTGCTGGAGGATGAGGGGAGTAGCTGGACCGTGTTCGTGTTCGTTTTGCGCAAGTCTAAACTCGAACATGTTTTGTGCCTTATGCGTGCCTGACTGAACCGCTTCGCCTCCACCGACTGGCCCCACTCCCCCCGCACCCATCATCACCCTCCCCTCAGTGTCCATTGACCACCCTCCTTGCAATTTCGACCTCTCCCCTTCCAGACGTTCACCAAACTCTTTCCGTACCCACCTTCCGGTCATGGACGCTTATTCACCTCCACCTTGCCGCCTTTGTCAACGTCGCGACAGCCTGATCACTTTCCGACCGTTTTCACCGACCGCCACGAATGAACTAAGACAGCCACCGCAAAAGAATCATCGTCGCCTTCGTCGCCAGGGGCTGAAGTGAATGGAACAAGATCAATAACCTCCAGCCTCCCAGCCGTCGACATTCCACTCTTCCCTCAAGCTAAGGTTCTCGGCTGAGATAGTCGACCCCTTACACTTCGTACGAGGAACGTGCCGTCGATGTCATTGTATGTCCTTTTGGTTATTTCATTCGTCTTTCGAACACGTGTTGATCTATTACATACGGTTTTAATCAAAGAGTATGATGAAACTCACTCGTACCTAACCTGCTCTCCGGAGTTCCTACTACTACGCAAGCCGGGGCCATCACTCAACTTCACAGACAACCCAGGTCCTAGGAGGTTCCCGGAGGCCTCGCCGATTCAAACACGAAGCGCAGCACGGTCCCTCGTTCCGAGACTCTGTCCGCACCTTCCGAAAGGTCGTTCACCGTCTCATCCGTTTCTCGCGAGCTACGTCGTTCTCTCGGACGACGCTTTGGAGACCGCACTACGACTCTTTCGGCCACCGACACCGACCGCCTCTCTATTCCTTCGACCCTACCTCGTCAGAAGACACTCTCGGACACAAGCGATACGACGCCAACCAAGACCAGGTACCGTAGGCCTAGCCCTGGAGGAGAAACCACTCCTCAAACGCCACGCTCTTACACCACCGCATCTCACGTCGCGCCGACTCTTGACCGCGGCGAGGTTTTGTTTGGTATCGAATCAGCGTCGAGCTTCACGGGTTCAGAGGTCGCTGGTGATGAGTTCACGACCGCGAGTTCCAGCGACAGGGGAAGTGGTACATAGCACGGAGAGGGGAAGTCGATACACCACCGCATCTCAGGGCCGTTCCATGTCATCCGGGGCTTCCGTTTCGTCGGAAGGAGACTACCGCACCGCGTCGATCGCCACCAGCTTTGTCACGGCCGAAGATGTTCGCACTCCAAGCACGACCTACAGGTCGCTCTCGTCCTGCTCGTAGGTCTCCGAATGCGACAGTGGAGTTACCGCTGAGTGCCGTTGCAAGAGGACACCTCTGCCCAGTCTACTCTTTAGAGAGAGCAGCGTCGCGCTCAGCCCTCCGAGGAGTCTCACTCCCACTCCCATGCCGAGCCCCATCCCACCTACGCTGATGGCGACACTTCCATCTCCAGTCCCAATCCCGGTTCCAGTGGTGCTTCGCGATCCTCCGCGTCCTCCTCCTCAGCGAGTTCCTTCCACTCCCAGCATGTCTACGATTTCCAGTGGCACGAGTGTCTCTAGCATCATGAGCATCTCCAGCGGTCCCAGAGTCCCAAGCGTCCCCAGCGCTCCGAGTAACGTCGTCGTTTTCCAAAATCCTCCTCCAACTCCAGTGCCTGTGTCGCGTCCTCCGCCGAGTCCAGTTCTGTCAAGCGTGTGGCTTCCGCTCCAACCAGTGCCGTTGGTCCGGTCGCTTCCATCAAGCCTCCCTTCGCCGATGTCGGAGTCTTCGCTCACTCTCAGCAGCATCTCGAGGAGCCCGTCGATTCAAACGGTAGCCATGCCAGATATGCCAGCCGCAAGCGAGATCAGTCGTCCACCTTCCGTCGTTCCCACTATTCCATCTCTCACACCCGGTAGTTCCCTCTCATCAAGGAGGCCGACTCCTCGCGAACTCTCGGCAAGCGTCTCCAGCGCATCATGGACTGAGAGTCTCGAAGCTCTCGAGGCTTCCGAGATCGCCAGTCAATTTGGCCAGGTTCCTTCACCATCTCCATCATTCAGTGAACCTTCTCAGCCAAGGTCTCGGACCGCATCTGAGAGAACCCCGACTCCGGCTCGTTCGGTCAGCACCGCGTCTTGGATCCCGTCTTCTCCATCAGTCGTTCACAATGTTCCAACAGTTCATCCTCATCCTCATCCTCATCCTCCGCCCTCCCCCACTCCTTCACCCTGGGAACCATCTTCCTCGAGCATTTATACCAGTTTTGTGTCCGATAAAGAGGCGATCTCGGCAATTCTTTCAGTTAACTACCCCAATGCCCCAGTAGGCGCTCCCACTCGTGCGCCTTCGAATTGGTCGATCAAGTCCCTTCGTGCCACCGAGACAGACACATCCTTTGAGTCATCTCTCCTCCACCCATTGCCTTCTAACGGAGTTGGCAGTTGAGCCCTACAATGTACGTGAGCAGTCTCTTTGATATTTTCGACAGCAGGTGAGTGTTATTCCTGGCCACCATCAAGCCTAAGATCCCCCGGTGGGTGATGAAAGTCGAGTCCATATGGGCTTTCTGTTTGCGGATCTTGTAATTAGTAGTTATGAATATTGGTCAGGCTCTAATGTTTTGGATAATTGTGAAAAGTTTTTTGAACCACTTATCTTGATGTCCATACCCTTGGTAAAGGCCAATAGATTACCAATTAGTTCATCTATGACTTAGAATTGCTATTTGGTATTTTAAAAGTGGTCTGCACAACCGGGTAATTCTATTTGGAAACCCCCATAATCGGAGAAACCCCTTTGAGAAACCCCTGCCGACAGCGGGTCGGATTGCCAATTGATATACAAAAGCTCATAAACAAATTGATTTTATTTTTAATCTACAAGGAAAGTCATGTAACTAGTTTGGACATCGCCGTCGATTATGCCCTTCACCGCGGCATTTGCCACACAAACGGCGAGGGAGCGGAAGTGTGGCCGACGCGTTGACAGGAGGATCCTGCTGTAAAGTCCCTTGATCGGTTGCGGTCACCGCCGCCAAGCGGGTCTGAGCACGGGTTCGGGTTCGGGTTCCTTCCCGGGCAGAAGCAAGTCGAGATGTCCGTGGTCGACCTCGAGGATTGAGAGCTGGCGGATCGCGAATTGTGGTAGGCTGCTGCTCATGTAATTGCTGCTGCCGTTCAGTCCTGTCCAAGCATGTTATTAGGTAAAGGATAATATGGGGAAAGAGGGATGTCACATACTGAATTTCGGCCATGCGACCCATGAAATGGTCCAATTCTGCTTGAGTAGTAATCCCTCGGGTCGCGACTTTGAGGGCTGACTGAGCATGGCGATTGACTTCCTGAGGAGCAAGTGTCTGGTTGGCTATTGTTGGGGTGTCCCGACGGATAGAGTCGGATGATGGAGGTAAAAGATGAAGCGGGTTGCTGACTATGACTCCAGAAATGGGAAGCAGTTGGGTCTCGGCATGGTCCAGGGTGACAGGTGGGACAGTGGATGGGTCGATAGTCGAAGACTTCAGCCATCTGAAGTCATGTTCACGTCAGAGCATGTCGATCGGTTCAGAATAAGAGAGAGAATACCTTGGATGGATACTACTGAGGTGGAATCGCATTCCGACCATAACAGTAAGTGCCGCGAAATAATGCCGACATGGAAGCCCAAGATTGACTCCCATGCAGCAGTCACAGATATGGCGGTCATGACTTAATAGGAGGACGATATGCTGGGCTGTAGTTCCCCGGAGTGTGACACGGACGATAAAGCGGACATCTAGCCGGCGTTCGGTGACCTGATGAATGAGCCAAGGTAAAGCAATGTATTCTCCGTCGTTCTTGTGTTCGTTGATCATTTCCTGTAAGGAAATGTAAAAATATCATTACTATATTTGTCCAAAGCGATAGCAGAACACCGCGATACCTTCTCTTCATTATCAACCCACTGGAAGCCAGCCTCTCGTTGGGGTAGAGTCTTTCCCTTATGAAGACAGCAGTAGTTAGAGATGTGATCGGGCGGAGGCTTCACCGTTTTTGAGAACTCACCCAGGCACTTAGATCTGAAGGTACTGGGATTACCTCCGTATGGTAAGCGCACGACTTCTCCATCTCTCGCCAGAGAGTTTGGAGACCAAAGCCGCCAAGGTAGGTCTCGCACAAGGTGAGAACACGTGCAAACACCGGTTCCCAGTGGCCAGGGTGCTTCCGGCGTGAAGCCTGTCAGGCAGCAGTCAACAATGGCTCAGCTATTACAGGGAAGTGAATTATTGCTTACATTGCGTACAGCAATCTGCTCCTTAGAAACCTGTTCGCGTGTCCTCTGGTTCAAATTCTCAAATAGCTGCACAAGCGATGTCTTTGGTCCGCCAAGGAGTTTGTTGGTCCTATTCTCTGACTCGACTCTACCATTGGTCCGAATGCCAGCTGTAAACCGGCAGGCAATCCAGGGGTGTGCCCAGCGATGCCGGATCGGATACAGACTGGATGAGAGATATGGCTCGGCAGTTGGATAGTCAAGAAGCAGTTGCTGCCACATAGACTCGAAAATTTCCGGCGAGACAGCACGATAAACCCCCCAAAACCGCCCAAGGAATGCATTCCATTCTCCTCCAAGGGTTGGACGAAGGTTGGTAGTCAAGTTCCCTTCCATATGATGAAGACATACAATATGGTAGGTTGTGGGCATTATCTGGGGGACGATGGCCTCAAGCGCGGGATCACGGTCGGATGCGAAGATGTCGGGAGAGCGGGGAGCATGGTCGAGGTGATTCTTCAAGACCCATTGATGAGTGGTAGCATCCTCGCGAGCATGCAAGGCATACCAGAGATTGCGGGAGTGACCCAGCCGGTCAATGCCGACCCCAATATTAAGGGGGTATCCGTATTGGTTGCGATTGTATGTACAATCATTGATAAGGACATCGGGATACTCCGCAAGGAGGTTGGCCTGCTCAGGAGATTGCCACCATAAAGCGGTCAATGTCCCATCCTCCGAGAACTGCGTGCGGTACCGCCAGCATGGATCCTCCTCCTTGAGTTCCTCTAGTCTCCGCAAGACAGCGATTGCATCCCCACCCAAGCTGGCGATCTCCTCCCGTGCTCTCCGACGTGCAGAAGCAATGGCATTGGAGATTTGCCGAGCCTCAAGGGGTCGATCAGGGCAAACATCGGAGAGGACAAATTCGACATGGCGGCGGTTGAAAGAGCCTTGGGTTGCATATCGAGTGATAACCTCTTGCTGAGTTTCTGTGGGGGCCCGATGAGCCCTCCCACCGACAGGGAGAATGGGCGGATGATTATGGACGTCATGAATGAGAGTGAGGTAATACTCCGAGGAGCCAGGAACACGATTAATGTTCACATGGGCCATACAGTTGGTTCGATTACTCCGGCCTTGGCGTTGATTGCCTGGGTGAACAGCTGGGTTGTGTGTTTCTCGAGGGTGCTGGTAACACTGGCACCGAACCGAGACCTTCTTGACCCCGGCACCGTCATCGAACTTTTGAGCACGGCGCATCACAATCTGCCTCGCCTCAGCGTCATCGAGCACAGCCTTGATGGCCGCCTCAAGTGTGGGAAATGATTGGTGCAATCGAAGCGAGGTAGGTGGGTATGAGTAGTTGCTTGATGCACCTTGGGAGCTCTCAGCTGCCTCGTCCCCCGCACAGCTTGCAACTGGCAAACTTGGTAGATCCTCGGTCGCCAACTGCACGTCCATAGTTCCAGCTTTTACTCGGCGCTTTTGGGGGGTGAACTTGATGGAGTCGTCACTGTCGGAGATGATGATGACAGAGGATGACTGCTGACGGCTCCGTTTGTTCCTTCCACCACGGTGCCTCGGCTTCTTGGGCCCATGGAGTTGTGGGGGCACGGATAGACCGTCATCGTCCGATGAAATTTCAATGATAGATGGACTCCCAGAGCGCTTAGCAGGCAGAAGCGGGGGTGGACTGGAGGAAAGGTAGATGACTTGAGCTTGCGGTTTTCGGGTTGTGCCAAGGGATGGTAATGAAGAGTCGGACCCAGATCGACTTGGTGAAACCGGTTCCAAAGAGGATTGAGAGGGCAGCAGCTTGTCTGGAGGAGAAGGGGTGTTTGGATGGAAGGATTGGGCGGGCGATTGGGAAGCAAATCCCTGAGCGGACGCGTTAGCGCCAAGGGGATGTCCCACGTTCTCGCTCTGTGCTTTGATGCCAAGACAAAAGGGGTGGTCAACCTGTTAGGAGATGCAGGATCAGTCTTATAGTCATCCATAGCACATCTTGGTAGGTAACTCACAAGAACCGGCCGAAGATTCCAACAGTCCCAAGCGTAGCTATTCTCCCAGCTATCCAAATCATCCCCAACTGCTATGTCATTATAAGGGCTTGGCCCATACCAGACAGGTGAATCGTGCTGGTCCGACAAGTCAGACACACCAAAAATAATAACAAAACAAAAACCACATACAGCATATGCACTTGCCGATTGATGATGGACCAATATGTCCTCAATCCAGCGCAACCGATGCTGGTTCCCACTCTCCGGCACCCATTGACCAACGCCTGACATCTCCATAACCATCTCCACCGCATTGAACGCGGCAAGGGCACAGCTGCGGCTCTCAGGACCCTGATACCTCACGTCCATAGCCACCGTCTGACTGATAAGCGGAAGGCCCAGGCCCTTGAGCAACCAATTTAGCGCTGGTCGCACTGCAGGGCCTGGGCGAGAATAGCTTGCTCCCAACGAATCTCCATAGCGCAGAGTAGGGGATCCATCATAGATGTACGAGACCCAGTGGGAACCGTCGCAGTCGAGGAAAACCAGCCCCTGAAAACGGCCGGTTTGCACAAGAATTTGGACATGTGCCCGAAGAGACGCCAACTCAGGGTTAAAGACTTGATCGGTTTGTGCATGAAGCTGGCGGAGTGAATGAATGAACATTGTTGGGCAGAGAATCCAGTCGCGTTGGTGATTATGGGAAAGCCGATGCTGGAGGGCTGATGCTTCAAGGCGGAGGTCCATGACGGTATCGAAGACATCCTGCTCCTGCGGATGCCAGGTAAGGCAACCGAGGGACCAGAGCGGGACCTTTGTGAGAAACCCGGTGGCGGGCGACTTAATCGACTTGGACTCCAGGGTGGTGGCGAGGTTAGTCCAGGTACCCGAAGTTGACGCCTGGGTTCGGACGAGTTTGAATAGTGCATTTGCCGAGGCAACCGCATTCGAGTTGTTGTGAACAGCAACCATACAGCGGATCTAAGGTAACAGACTTTTGAGTCAGGACGTGGACGCAATACACAGGAAATGAGATAACAATAGCCCACCTTAGCAAAAGAAACCAGGCGCGACTCGGCCGCTGATCCGCAGCATCGGATATGCAACAGGACCGAGTTGTACCCGCTACACTTCTTTCCATCGATATCGCCAAGGATGCCACGGAGGTCGTCACGGTGGAGGATTGGCTCGGAGTCGGAAAAGATCTTGGCTCCAAGCGGAAGCGAGGCGATAGACTCCCAGGAGAATGAGAGAAGCGATCCAGGAGGGAGGACGGGGGGGAGTTCCAAGGACAAGGATTCTCCAAACGTAAGTTGAGAGAAGAAGGAAGATGAATAGAGTTCAGGTGAAGTAACAGGAGTCGACATTTTGGCAGAAAGATAGTCAGAATGCAGACGATAACGGAGGCAAGTCCAGAAAATAGCACCTACCTTTTATAGCAGCGCGAGGTCAACGCAGCAGAGCAACGTCATTGAACGCCACAATCTACCATGTTCGGTAAAGTCTTGACGGCGATGATGCTGACAATTCAAACTCGAATCGCTCCAAAAGGGACTCGTCATCTCCGCCATCCAACAATGGCGGCGACGTGGGCGGATGATCTAGCGTTCCCTAATTTGGCAACGGCGAAGGGCGCGGTGGACGGAGAGGTGAGTAAAAAGCAGCCAGCAAGTCAAATGGGAAGGCGCTACTCACCATCGGGTCTGATGATGTCAAAGAATCGCTCCAAACGGGGGACTCGTCATCTCCGCCATCCAACAATAGCGGCGACGTGGGCGGATGATCTAGCGCTCCCTAATTTGGCAACGGCGAAGGACGCGGCGGACGGAGATGTGAGTAAAAGCAGCCGCAAGTCAAACAGGAAGGCGCTACTCACCATCATGTCTGATGGTGTCAAAGTAGCCTTGCTTTCCACCAAGCTCTGGTGGAGCAGAAGCCCAAAAAGTGGCCGAGCAAAAACGGAGATGAAGATCTTGGTCGTCGGTGGTGCGGTTGTCCCGCCGCGATTCGATTGAATGAACGCTGACGTGTATGACCGCCAGTTATCGCTAAGATTGGTGTGCTACCGAGGAGACTGGCGGCATCTAGTTTGGGCGGCATGTGGATCGCTTTTCATCGTAAAGGCAGACGAGGGGTATGGGCGGGTGGCTGGGGAAAGGAGGACGTGCGGAGATCGCAGAGGGGACTGACGGACATGAATCGGCACGGACGGACATGAGTCGGGGGAGCGACGGACTTAGGACGGTATCGGACGGGGTCACTTGACGGATCGGCAGGGGTTGCTGGAAGGGATTTCTCCGAGGGGTTTCCAAATAGAATTACCCCTGCACAACCAGGTTACATGCAGCTATATACTACTATGGGGAGCTATACAGGTATATGGAACTATGTGCAACTACAGGGAGTTATACAGCTATATATAGCTATCCCACTATGAGGCTACGGTGAACTATACTGGTATAGAACTATACAGGGCTATGCAAGACTATAGGGATCTATGCTGTGAGTTGAACTATATGTCACTACACCACTATGGCTTGCTACCATGCTATGGCAGCTATGCAACTATAGCAGACTATGGTTGACTATATATTTTTCCACACAATATATCAAGCTATATTAGACATCCATAGCCTAATATTGTATACATATTTTCTGCAAACTATGGGGACCTATGTGGAACAATATTATAGGGGGGGCAATTATATAGTGTTAAGCAATTTCCTGATG
>WSTY01000728.1:0-15272 GCA_019633465.1 Tulasnella sp. 417 | reverse complement strand
GCCCGTCACGAGGCCAAGCAAGACCTGGAGCAATATATCCACCAGGTCGAGTCGACCATCACCTCCCCCGAATACGGTATGAAGCTCAAGCGTGGAGCAAAATCTCAAATTGAGGCCGAACTAGCAAAGGCCCTCGAGAAGCTGGAGGACGAGAACAGCACAGGTGACGAGTTGAAGAAAGCTCAGCTTAGCATCAAGCGTGCTCTCCAAAAGGCTACTTCAAGCATGCGATGAGCATTGTGTCGTCTACCAAGCACTCTTTTTTTGGTCGCTTTGTTCCCTCTGTCCTTCATTTTTGCCGTCATCTGTACCTGTTGTGTTATCTTTGGTTCTTCGCATTTTCCGTTAGTACAAAAAGGCCCGTGTTATTGGCCGATCAACAATGAAAATCGTTAACGGCATAGGAGCACTGCCGAAAGCAGGGATAACCGTCCCATCGGATTTTGATGGCCGAAGCGCCAGAAATATTCCAATTACCGATATCTAATATGCCTCGGACTAATTAATAACATGCAACTTACAACTTGGATGACCGCGGCTTATACTGTTGATAATGGACCAACATCAAACAGCAAGCTGATGCTCTCGCCGTTGTGTGTCCGACGGATGCTCTCTGCAATGGTTTGACTGATGTCAATGATGATGAGGCGATCTTGAGCAGAAGGGTCCGCATCTCGGAGGCTTTGCTGTCTCGCTTTTTGGGGGATGGTATTTGTAACCTACCAAGGGCAGACAGGTAGACAGGTAAGGTATTATTGGCAGCAAAGAATAATAATCGAGACGCACCACAAGTCTTTCAATTGGAAGAGCGGCAATATTCGCCATGTTGGCTTCTGCAAGCAGGCCTATCGGGTACGAATGGTTAACCGCTATGCGTAGTATTAAAGGAAGATTTTCACCATGACTGATGAGGCAATAGATCTTCCCCGCTCCGTTCTCTTTTAATGTTTTCGCAGCCATGGCGACAGTCGAACCGGTATCAATCATGTCATCCACAAGAATGACTACCTGTCGTCAGGCCTCATGTAAGGACTCATCAGTAGCAGCGAGGAGAACCTGGCCTACTTTATCTTTGACGTCACCAACCAATAGCTTCATACTGTCACGACGGGAAGGACCACTGTCTGCCTCCAGGTCTCGGGACCGGTTGATTAAGCCAAAATCGACTTTCAGCTTATCTGCGATGGCCGTAGCTCTGTAGGCATTCGCGAAACACGGGTTTCAGAGCAAGATTTGGACATCCAGTTGCAGCCCCGAGACTCACCGTTTAGCTCCACCTGCATCGGGACTAACAATTATGCTGTCCCTCCATCCTTCAATTTCTGTTTTGATGTACCGAATCATCAACGGTTCGCTGTACAGGTTGTCGACGGGAACCTCAAAGAACCCTTGGATCTGGCTGGCGTGCAAGTCCATAGTGATCAAATGGTCGCAGCCAGCCACAGCAAGCATATTGGCGACGAGTTTGGCAGTGATGGGTGCTCGGGATTGATCTTTCTTGTCATGTCTTGCGTATGGATAACACGGTACAACGGCGGTAATTCGCCTCGCAGAGGCAGTTTTGCAAGCGGAGATGAGGATGAGAAGTTCCATGAGATGGTCATTGGTGTCGGCGCAGCCGGTCTGAAGAATAAAGACGTCTTCATCGCGAATAGACTCGCTGATTGTGACGTTCAGTTCCCCGTTTGAGAATTTTTTGACGACGCATGGGACTAAATGAATGCCTAGGCTGAAAGGAGCAAGGGAGTGGTGGGCGAGTTAGTCACCCCTGAGCGAGCCGTCATTCGGAGACGACTGCGTACTGATCAGCCACTGCTTGCGCGAGTTCGATGTGGCTATTGCCCGTAAGAAGCTTGATGGAGTTCCCGTTATGCATACCGGACGCTGTCTAGGAGAAGGGCTTTTCGATGAGCTCGCAGGTGTGCAAGGGATCAGTCTCGATGTAAATTTCAGGAGCCAACTTTCAAAGCGTCGTTCCCGCGCCTAGATGTGCTGAAGCTCGGCCGTTATTTCCGGGCTGTCTCCCTTCAATGTGGGCATCACTCAAGACCTCTGCATCATTCGTATTATAAAACGTTACGTTCTGGAGTAACTAGCTCTTTCAAACACCTGGCTTGGCTGCCTTAGCAACGAAGGCTTCAGAGGACATCCCGGCTCTGTCATATTGGCCCAAAATGGTGAAGTCGAAATCCTCCGTCAAGCCAGCCGCCTCGAACAACTCCTTCACATCATTTTCCTTGAATCCTTCAAGACATTTTGGAGTCAGCACTCGCTGTACGGAGAACGCGGTCTATCTTCGGCTGTACGAACCTGCTTTATGTGCGATGGTGCCCATGGCCGCTTCGTACGCAGTGCGTAGCTTTCCATCTTCCTCCTGAGTGGCCTCATGGTGGAAGCGGTGATAAGGGTGTCCATGATCGTGGTGATGGTGGTGCGCGGGTTGATGTTGCCCTTCGGCTCCCTCCGCCTCGGTATTCCACCTGAACCATGTATTGTCCACGATGAAGAGGCTGCCGGATGGTTTAAGGTAGATCGCTAGTTTCTTGGTGGCGTCTACTACATCTTCGAAGTGGTGATAGGCTTGAGCGCACTGTCCACAGCGAATTGAGACCCTTCCCTTCGCGGGGCTATTTCGGCAGCGGTTACTCACAACGATCACATCAAAAAGCATTCCCTTTAATTTGTCCTCCTCGTCGGACTGAGTCGAGTTGATGAGGTCGAATACGTATCCCTTCATCTTGTCTTTGTTAGGGGTTTCTTCAGCAAACTTGTTGTAGAGTTTGATCATGTTCTCGCTAATATCCACACCAGTAACGTCGAGACAGTATGTGGCCAGGCGACGTGATACAACGCCTATACCATACATGAATGTGAGGACTGGATTCTCGAGGCGGCGCATCACTGAGCGTACCTGTTCCACACGCGAATTCCAAGAGGGTCGTTGAATTCTCATCGAAAGGGTACTTCTTCAGCATAGCGTCGGCAGCATCCTGGGCAATCTTTGATTTGACTCAAATAAGCTATGTATTCTGGTCGCGGCTTCTGGCTCAAGGGGTTGCACAGAGCTCACCTTAATCCCAGCTGGATCACCGGTTTCGTACGTCTCGGCGACGTTGTTCCAGTGTGCTTTGTTCTTGTCGGCAATTGTTTCTTGGGCAGACATGATAGCAGAAGCTGTATTGGAGACTGGTGAGTAGGGGATGGGAGATGTTGATGGACTGGCGTTCAACGGGAAAGGGGTGCTTATATAAGAAATTTCTTGACCGACGCGGTACTCAAAACTCGGTGGCCGAGGCCCAAAAAGGAAGGGATCAAAGCGGGCTACAACGACACAGACTCGTGTCCTTTGTCATAATTTCCTTGGCATTTCGACGAACTATTGTGCATGTTCAGCAAGTTTGTATATCAGCGCCGCTTCACAGTCGCTAGACCCTTGCCGAATCAAGATGACAAGCAAATGTTCTTGCGCCATCTACTTGATTGCAGCGAGGTGTGAAACCCATATAACTGTGGTTGGACTCTGATAGTCTGCGTTTCTTCTCCGTGAAGTGCGGTCTCTGCGGGTTAAAACCACTCGCTCGATGGTCTCTCAGACATTGTATTTGGTCAATTTGCGAGGTACTACGGGAATGTGTTGACCTTTAGTTGAGCGATATAACAAGTAGTCCCAGACGGTACATCTGTGCCAGTTTGCAAATAGACGACCCATGACCCGCTTTGATTGCAAACCAAGAAAGCATTGGTGGCGGGATAGTCAGCGGTAGCACCGGCGCGGATCACCTTCCCAACCCCAGCCGACCACGTTGTCGTAAGTTGAGAGTCAAAGTCCCATGTGCTGCAAAGTTTAGATGTTGTGTGAGCGAGTGATTACGGTCCCCGAAGGGAGGAATCCGACGCTCACAGGGGTTTATAGGAGTAAGGACTCGTTCCGACATTGAGCCAGTAGTCGTGGCAGCCCCTCCAAGCACCAATGCCTCCACTTGTGAAATCATAGCTCCCTGTAAAGCCCGTCGCAACAAGAGTCGGGGTTGCAGCTGTTGATCGGGTGCATGTCAGTCGCTTCCAGCAGAGTCGAAATCCAGCTTACTATCAACCGCCAACTGAAGACCATGAATGGGCGCTGAAGGCGAGTCGGCCTAAAAACCAGGATCGAGGCTGAGACATTACTTCCAAGAAAAAATTAAACGTTACATACTGAAATAGCCGGTCCAATCCTTAGTAGCTTGCAGAATGCGATGCCGCTGGGTGTCGGAGGCCACGCGGCTACCCCTAAAGCCAAAGAAAGAACGTTTGCCGCCGCCAATATATACTTCATAGTGAGTATAGAGTCTACGTTGCCTGCGGGGCAAATGCAAGTAGCGTGCCCATTTATACCCTGGCGGGGGTTTTGTCGCTAGAACAGCTGTCTCGGCAAGGTACCGAAAACTCAAAGCGATGTTCCTGGCTTACTACTTCCAGCGATCCTTTTGAATTTCCTGATCGATTTCCCACAGGTCGAATCCGAATAGAACTATCCGGTCATCGCGGACCACCGGCCAATACATTCGCGGGTACACCGTGTTGGAAGCCTGACGCTTCATTGCCTTCATGACTGATGCTTTCCTTTGCAGCCCTGTTCCAAGTTATATCCGACAATCTCGTCACCACCAACATAAGCAACATCCTACGTTAGAAACAGTCGTGTACAGGTACGCCTTGAAGTAGTGGAGACTACTGTAACGTCATCAGCTCCTTTGGTCCGCCCGATGTCGATTTCCCTTCCACGCGAGCATGGATATGCATTAGACCACACCTGAATTGAGCTATCAGCACCGCTTATACTTGCTAGAGATAGTTCAATTGAGGGAATGATTACGAGCGGAGGTGTGGAAAGAGCGGGGCTAACGTTCCTTTAAAGTAGCGGGGAACTTCCAGAGTAGGGAATACTGTGCGAGCCCTTCGCCGGGGAATATAAACGCTATTCGGTCTTATTTCATCTACTTGGACAAAGCGCTAAAATTACGCAGTTGAAAGGTTCTCTATCAGTGATGAGCAATTGCGCGGACCTTCAATTGCAACCGTGTTTGAATATGGCTGGTTGCGCCCGCTCAGTGAATCTCCTAGATCGATAGCGGTGTATTTTGGCTGGTCCGAAAAACTTTAGAAGGTATTGACTTTAAGTTGAGTGATGTAGCAGGTCAGTCCAGACGGTACATCGGTTCCTGTTTGCAAATAGAGGATCCAAGAGCCGCTTTGGTTGCAAGCTAGAAAGGTGTTGGTGGCGGGATAGTCCGCCGTGCTACCAGCACGAACCAAACTTCCAACACTAGCCGTCCACGTTGTTGTAATTTTGTTGTCAAACTCCCAGGTACTACACGGTTTAAGGCAGCTGAATATAGCACCGCGACTCATTCGGTGATGAGGCATTACTCACAGCGGCTTGTATGAGTACGGACTCGTCCCAACATTGAGCCAATAATCATGGCAGCCCCTCCAAGCACCAATACCTCCACCGATAAAATCATAACTTCCTGTAAAACCCGTCGTGACGAGCTTCGGAGTTGCAGCTAGCAACCAGGCAACGTTAGATCTCTCTTCAGGCTAGCTGTCGAAACTCCCCTTACTATCGACGCTCAATTGCAGACCATGAATTGGTGTGGAGGGCGAGTCAGCCTGAAAATAAACGTGAGGTGATAGTATTCTTCTTGAACAGGATGTGGTTCCCGTACTACTATCGGTGGGCCAATCTTGAGCAACAAGCACCACAGCGTGCCGGTCGGTGAAGGAGGCCAGGGGATTGGTGAAGCCGCGAGGCCTACCGCCATGGAAAGAGCGGCGATGAGCGTCCCAATATGCTTCATGATGGGCAAGTAGGTACGATTGCTGCTGCTCCAGCAGAGTCTGGTGGACCTTATATTGCCGGGAGGCGTTTTGTCGCTGAAACATAGGCTTGGCAAGATCTCAGTGCTCCCCCAGCGCGTTCCTGGCTTACTATTTGCAGTGAACATGTCAAGTTGTTGGGAAAATTCTCACAATCCGACTCCGAGGATCGCGGATCAGCGTATTGGGCTTTAGCGATGTTCGGAATCTTCAGCACAACGCCGTCGGAGATGAACTGGGAACGCGGCTTGACGGCTCCTTTCGTTATTGTAGTGATGCCCTTTTCTTGCCGTATATATACGCTGTCGCCATATGGTGCCACTACGTAGAGCGTGGCATATAAGTCAAAACTTCCATCAGCGCTTAAGGATATTTCAAAGTCTGCTATTGTGTCTCCGTAACGGCCATAGCCGAGGTGCTGAGGGTTTGTGGGGCATCAAACATCAAGGGTCTATGTTTATATATATGGCTGGTGAGCTTCCATGTTGATTTCGGTTTGTAGCAAGCCCGCATTCAAAATTGTCGTTGTTTGCACTGGCATCCGGTCCACGGTTTCCCGGCGGCCGATGAGGGCCCTGTATCGGAAACCAGGCACGGCATAAAGCGAGCCAACCAACATGCCTCCCCTTTTCCTCAGCTCCTTTCCACCGACTCAATAACATGAGTGCTCGCGCTCTGGCAACTGCCTTCCACGTATCTGCTCTGTCGTGTATGACATGGGGGTATATCTCCCTCGGGAGCGTTATAGGAGATTCGGGAATCCCAATGCGTAAGTTCACGCTCCAATGATGTCAGGTTTGAGGCCTCGTTGACTTGTTCTATCGACCCAAACGTAGAAAGGGGAGGGAACTGGCAGTTTCTGACAATCCAAGGGTATATGCGCTTAAGCGTGGATAGCAAGATCGAACGCTGAAAATCCACTCTTCCAGGTTAGCCCTCTCATGGGTGACGTTGGGTCTTTGTGTCCTCTCGAACCTTTTGCCCAAATCTGCCAGTTCGTCGTACCTCGCTGCGTTTCGTCGACATATTTTTTTTTTCGCTAACCTGACGCTTTGTCCTTAAGGCTTAGCGGTTGTACGACGCTTCTTGTTGATGACCGCGCTTCCCGTGAGACCCCAAGCCCTAACATACCACATTCCTTGCTGACTGTGCGATAACAAAGCTTGAGGTAGTCGTTTCGGTCATATATTGGTCGCTCATTCTCTTCATGCCCAATTTGATGGTCCCAACCATCCAAAATCCAACTACGGAACCTACCTCTGCCTCAGCTCCGTCACCCGCACTATTTTTCATCCCTCTTCCCATCGATCTCGCTTTACATCTATCCCCTGTAATTGCGCTTCTCTTGCACTTCTTCATTTTGGAACCCAAGTATGGTTTGAGATGGGTCAACTATTGGGCTCCTGTGGTCGCCGCAGCGTTCGCGACGTGGTATTCGGCATTCGCTGAATGGTGTGCCTTGGAGAACAAGACTTGTGAGTATCACCCATTTTTTGAAGATGTGTTCAGCTCACGATTGGAACCTTTTCGCTAGTCCCCTATCCTTTCCTGAATGTGGCATTCCCAATCCGACTAACGATCTATGCAACATCGACCCTGATTGCAATCTCAAGCTTTAAAGGGTTGAATCGCATCCATAAAGGAAAGCCCTTGGTCGCAAGCGTTTACGGGATTACTTCTAGTAGGCTCGAGGCCAAAAAAGAATAGAGTAAACGGCAGATTGCGGTGATCAGAGCATTCTTCTAAGCTGTATCTTACACACATCGCTGCTCATGTTCCAAGTTGTATGTTACAAATTCAATCACCTACTCAGACTTTAGGGGCACAACAGTCGTTTCACCGTGGCTGAACTTGCGCAACCCAGTCCGAACGATCCTGAGCCTGGACGGGCAGTTGGGATCGGGACAAGCAACCTGACAAACCCCATGTCATTTCCTACTCGACAATAAAAGAGGCATCACCTTTGGAGCTTACTTCTGCGTCCGTGGTCATCCAATCATTTGAGTGGGTCGGCCGTTGCTTCGCTGCGAGCAATGGCAAGACCGCGGCTGGAAATTCACGTCCACGTTATTCTTAGCAGCAAATTCTTCATTGGTCGCATATCTGGCCAGTGACACTTACCTAGACTATAGATCGAAAACCCCTGGCCAGGAGGCAAGCGCAGCATCTCCCCTTCCAATAGAAAATGATCACCTTCTTTTGCGCCACACATTATTCTTTTCCCTTCTGGGATGACGACTTCTACTCTCAAGTCATATAGTTCGAACGTATCGTCTGGAGCCGTGGAATCCATGTCAAGTGTCTGGTGGAAAGGAGGATGCCCGAGTGGTTAGTGAGCTAGGGGCCGCCGTAAGCCGTGGGCAGGCTGAGACACCTTTCCCGCGCATTGACCTTTGATTGGTTTGGGACCAAAAAGAACGCACAGGAAGTCCGGGGCTCGGCCACACATATTGCCGACTCTGGACCGTTGACATGTCTGCCGAGCTTCGCTCTTGCGAAACTGTCTAAATTCTATGCTAGTACCAATCGGATCTTTATTACTGGAAGGACACTAGCGAGCCAAGCACCCTCAACGTAATCAGGTTCACGCGATAAAACTTCCCATGGTCGGTGACTTGCCCGACCTTCGAGACCCCCTTGTCAGACTAAAGGACCTCATAAAGCTCCGTACACTCGGGCTCAAGCCGCGCCTTGACATCATTTCGGCCTCCCAACGTCCCTGGTCTTTGCAATGGCCCCTTACAAGACAGCACCCGGCCTCGTACTCATTGCACGCGATGTGTTGCCAAGTCTGACGGGTCCAGTCATAGTTTCGGGGGCGCTGTATCAATTAATCCTCCGCCTTGGCTTACGGCCGGAGCTGCATATTGCACGCGATTCGGCACTCGCCGCTATCCTATTCGCTGGTACAGTTGTAGGCAAAGCAGTGGTCAAAAGCATCTGGAGTGCGATCAAGGCATGGTCGGACAAGCGTAGACTCGGTGCCATCGGCGTTCCTGTGGTACGAAAGGGAAACCTCCCAGGCAACGCTGGTTTCCTTTTGCAGTTGATCCGGAACTTCCCGACCGAGTATCCAGGGGAACCCTTGATGCCTTTGAAGAAGGAGTATGGGCCTATTTTCAATCTCAACTTTCTATGGGAGGATATGGTGCGTAAGATGTCTTGCCATCAAAGCCAGTGGCTTAGACTTCAATTATCGCCCCTAGATTTGGTCAGACCATCCTGCATTTGCGAAGGAGATCCTGGCAACGGACTTCAATAACTACGTGAAAGGTGACTACTGCCGTGACGGCTCCGCCGAGCCCGCAGTTAGCTTATAATCTGTGGTTTGAAGGAGAACGGTTCCAAGTCGCCCTTGGCAGTATGCTTGGTGTGTTGATGTAACTCAGGGTGGGATGCAACCATTCGCTGACCTCTGTAATGCTCGGTATGCATCAGGCAGTGGGATCTTCAATTCCGACGGCGACATCTGGAAGTTCCATCGTGCTATGACGCGTCCATTCTTTACGCGAGACAGGATTACCGATTTCGATATCTTCGATCGACACTGCGAGGTCACGCTCGACAAGATTAACGAAAGGTGCTGCACAGGTCAACCTATCGATTTCCAGGTACGGCTTCAATGGTTATTCAGGCAGGGATATTCACAGAAACTAATCGTATTTTGACTCGCAGGACATAGTTTCTCGCTTCACCATGGATTCTGCAGTCGATTTCCTGTTTGGCGTAAACGTCCATTCTCTTTTCTCGCCTTTGCCCCTCCCTGGGTCCTCTCCCGAACCAACAAGCGAGACTAATCGGTTCACAGCTGCGTTTATGCGGACCCTCGAAGTTGTTGCCAATCGAGTCCGGTGGAGAGGTAGTGGATGGCAAGTGAAGGAGTTTTGGAAGGATAGGACAACCGAGGATATGAAAGTCCTTTACGACTTCATTGAGCCAATTTTAGATGGCGCCCTGAAGGAGAAAGCGGCGAAGAAAGCAAGTGACAAGCAAGTGAATGTGACGACGAATGAGGGGGAAGAGGGCCTGGCGGATGTGAAGGAGACGCTTTTGGCCCATTTGGCCTCAGTGACGGATGGTAAGAGGGTGGGGTTTGGATCCTGGGCCTGGCCGATCTAATCCCACGCGTCGTGCAGACAAGCAACTTATTCGGGACGAATTGCTCAATATCCTCATTGCGGGACGAGATACGGTCAGTATCCACAGACCCGTCTCCACACGACGCTGTGGCCGATTGAAGCTTGGAATTCTTCCAGACTGCCGCAACCTTAACGTTCGCGATCTACCTTCTCGCCCTCGATCCAGGCGTTCTCGCCAAGCTTCGAAAGGAGGTGCTCGATGTTGTAGGCCCAAGTGAACGACCCACGTTCGATCACATCCGGGAAATGAAATACTTGAGAGCTGTCATTAACGGTAGGGACCAGGCTGGAATGCCCCGATCAGCGATGAGACCTAACCTTCCGAACTTGCGACGGCTCGCAGAAACTCTCCGGCTTTTCCCACCCGTCCCTTTTAACGTCAAGGAGTCGGTCGAGAGCCGAGCGTGGACGAATCCCGATACCGGAATCCGCTATTACATTCCGGCGAATACCAAGTTCGTCACTCTCCCGCACCACGTTTAATCTTGGTTGGCGCTGATGGCGTGCGCGGGGGACAGAGTTTCGTGGAGTGTTCTGACCATGCAGCGCGACCCCACTCTCTGGGGCCCTGATAGCCTGAGGTTCGACCCGGAACGGTGGATCGACGATCGCAAAGCGTACGTGACCCGCAATCCCTTCATTTTCCTTCCATTCCAAGCCGGACCTCGAATTTGTGTTGGACAGCAAGTAAGTTTTTCTACCTTTACCCCACGGTTCTGCGCCTTTTCATTTGATAAGATAAGGAAAGCTGACATCCATTCTTCCGAATACTCCCACAATTCTTGCCCCCGGCCGCGATTGCCTTCCCCTCACCTCACGTTACTTTACAGTTCGCGTACAATGAAGCTTCATTCTTCTTGATACGCTTCCTCCAAAAGTTCGACACGATCGAGCTCGCTCCCGATGGTCAACCGAGCGCTTTCCGGCCGCCTGCGGTGTGGAAGACGATTCGTGATAGCCGAAAGGCGGTTGAGCACTTCATTCCCAAGTCTCATTTGACCATGTATGCAAAGGTGAGGATTTCATTTACCCCGTACCCTTCTTCCCTTCGTCGGCCCTTGGGCGTTTTAGCCGGCTGGGATACGAGAGGCGTTGTAACCCGGGGGGAAGAAAGGATGCTCCGAGTTGTCGACTGGATACTGACACGTACGTATGTACGACCGGGTTTGTTGCACACGTTTAGGGTGGACTGTGGACCAGGATCAAGTCGAGCAGTACCTCCAGTTGAAAGCGTGGATTCTGCGCACCCATATAAGCTCCAACTTAAACCCGTATTACCGGAGTGGCGGATGTAGCGGTTGGACGGGTCAGGGGTCTTCTATCTGTTGCGGAGGGACTGACTCTCTGTTATCTCGTAAAGCCGACTTGTGCCGACTGTTTCGGATACGCCTTGGAACCTCGTGGAATTCGTTGGAAAATCAAATAAAATAAATGTCTGCTGTACATCCGCGGTCTCGTCGTAGCGCGTTGAGCGTAGTCATCAAAATAATAGTAAATATTAGTTCCGATGCTGACACTGAATGTGGAGGTCGGTCCGACAAGTCTGTTCTGGTAGCCGGTCTCGGCAAGAAGAGACCCAAATTCAAGGGACCGACGGAGAAGGCAGTGCATCCCCCTTGACAAATATCTTTACAAACACTGGACCCTGAGCTGACGCGGCCCAGCGTCTGCCCATAAAGGCTGCCCCTCGTCTGATCCTCTCTCCTTTCCTTCATTCACCTCCCTCCACCCACCTGGTGAGCCACTGCCTGCACACTGCAGCACCTCGACCACGTTGCTGACCACGTAAAACCCGTCCTTTGCAGATCCTCTAGTCGTTTTCCATCCGCTCTACTTTTCCCCCTCCAACCAACCTCTCCTCACCACCTCTTCACCGTTACACGAGACATCATGGCCAAGAAGCAGCGCTGCCAGTTCAAGAACGACGGAACTCCTTGCTCGTCGGCTGCCATTCGTATCGTTGGAGACTGTCCACATTGCGAGTCCCACTTCTGCGGTCAGGTATGCAATTGTCGTCCGACCTCCTTTCGTGAGAGACGGTGCTAACACCACCTATTCCCCTTGGCCAGCATCGTTTGCCTGAGCAACATGCTTGTGTAAATCTTGAGAGCTGCAAGGCTGCCGCATTTGAGAAGAACAGGGAGAAGCTCGAGGGCGAGCGTACCGTCAGCTCCAAGCTTGTCTCGGTGTAACGGAACCCCCATCATCCCCTCCGTCATCACCCCGCCTATCTATACCACCTTCACCTCCATCCTCCTTCGCCCGTCATTGACGTTTAACGCCTCAACGAACTCGTTTTCTTTCTTGCTTTGCATGGAGTCCAATGGCTCTCGCCTGTCACATATTTAGAAGCATCCTTCTCCCCCTCCCCCCACACTTTGCACCTTAGTTTTATCCCCAACCATAATGCACTTGCCCACCTCGTGTAACTGCCTCGCTTTTCTTTATCGAACTCTTTTCTCAGCTGTATAACTTTTTCCTCGGTCAAACAGTCCTAGCCAATGAACTTGATTCTAAACATAAAAAAAAAAAAAGCCTCCGCCTGTGTGGCCGCATTTGGGCTGTTAGCGCTCTTCAGTCGGGATTAGGACGAGCGAGCCCCAAAGACATCTCCACCATCTTAGGTGTCTCTACCCGACGTTCATCCGTCACCCATCATCCCCGCTTGGACAGCCCAACCAGGCCGCCGTCTCCATATGGGATTTTCCTATCCCAGTTACCCCGCCGTTTCTCAAGGGAGGGGCTCTGTCGCACTGGCAGTATATAAGAGCTTATGACAGTGTCACACTTTCACATGAGCAAGGCGCAGCTCTCCTAACTCATCCGTCACCGGTCTCGATCTAAACCCCCGCTCGTTACCTCCTACATATACTCTCGGAGCTTTGACATGTGAGCGTTGTTTTCCAAAGTTCTCTTCCTACCCACCTCCTTCCTTCCCAGTCCCCGCGCAGTCGGGATGGCCAGTAGAGTTAAACAGATCCTCGCTCACGTTAGCGGCTCGAACGACGAACCACCACGAACCAAGATGAGCGAACCTAGCATCCGTAAGTACGAGCAACTTAGCTCGGGATATTTCCTCTGACGTCGCTCCTGAGCAGAAGTTTGGCAGAGCGTGCCTCTGGCACCTCCAGACAGGTATGCGCGCTCGCCGTCCAATAACAACCAGCTAATCAGTCATATTCCCTTAACAGCATCTTCAAGCTGACCGCCGCGTACAAGACCGACACCGACCCTCGCAAGGTCAATCTAGGTGTCGGCGCGTACCGCGATGATAATAACAAGCCTTGGATTTTGCCCTCGATCAAGGAGGTGAGATTTTAATTTCTCGTCCTCGGAGATGGGCGTCAATGCACCGAGATCGACTGACTTCAACCTTTAGGCGAACAAAAGACTCCTCAGCGACGAGTCGTTGGATCACGAGTACTTGCCGATTTTGGGGTTGCCAGAGTACACTGCTGCAGCTGCGAAGCTGATGCTCAGCGGTGATTCGCCCGCAATCAGGGAGGGTCGAGCCGTGAGGTATGAAGGATCATTTACGCTTTCTTTGGGAAAAAATGCACCAGGGACACTGAAAGATGATCCATTGTACTCAGCGCGCAAACGATTTCCGGCACTGGCGCAAATCACTTGGGAGCTCTGTTCCTCAGCAAATTCTACCAGTGGAATGGACCTCCTACGGTTTATTTGAGCAATCCAACTTGGGGTGAAGAATCTTTTATCGCTACTCTGAAACACACTAGCTAACGAGGTTGCTTGACTGTTCAGCCAACCATCACCAAATCTTCAAGAACGTAGGCATCCAACCCGTCGAATACGCGTACTACGACCCCAAGACTATCGGCCTGGACTTTGTCGGCATGAAAGAGGCCATCAGCTCTGCTGTTCCTCGCTCCGTGTTCCTCCTTCACGCATGCGCGCACAACCCCACCGGCGTGGACCCGACGCCAGAACAGTGGGCGGAATTGGCCGATTTGTTCATCGAGAAGGGGCATTACGCGTTTTTCGACTGCGCCTACCAGGGATTCGCTAGTGGTGACTTGGCCAAGGATGGCGAAGCCGTAAGGTACTTTGAGAGCCGTGGTATCCCGATGCTCGTTTGTCAGGTGAGGTCTTTAAGCTTCCTCTCGGTTTTCCCCGAAAATCGAAAACCGAAAAGCTAAGCGAGTTGAAACTGTCACGTAGAGCTTCGCTAAGAATGCCGGCTTGTACGGAGAACGTGTTGGAGCATTGCATGTGCTCGCCGCTACCAAGGACGAAGCCGACCGCGTCCGAAGCCAGCTCAGCATCTTGCAACGAAGCGAGATCAGCAACCCTCCTGCTTACGGCGCTCGCCTTGTGCGTTCTTTCGGAGCTTCCCGAAATTCTTAGGGTCGCTAACGTTTGCTGCCCTCTAGATCGCGCTCCTGCTCAACGATGAGCAGCTGCTCGAGCAGTGGAAGGAGGACATCAAAACGATGGCGTACAGGATCATCGACATGCGCAAGCAATTGCACCACATCCTCACAAATGAGCTCCAGACACCCGGAAACTGGGATCACATCGTTTCTCAGATTGGAATGTTTAGGTAGGCCCTAGTTTCGAGGCGCGGATCTGACGAGGATCTCGGGTTCTGACTTGGGCTTTGTATAGCTTCACTGGCATTACGCCCGCCCAAGCTAACGCTATAATTGAAAAAGCCCACGTCTATATGACTGGAAATGGTCGTATCTCGATGGCTGGTTTGAACTCGAAGAATATCCGATACTTTGCGGAGAGCCTCGACAAAGCCGTTCGCGGCACGCTGTGATGGGGTCAGGTTGGCCAGTAATATAGATACTTCCCCATTCAATCCTTAGTTGCAATTAATGTTTGTTTCACTGTTCTTTGCTGGTGTTTCTTCAGGTTTCGAGACTCATATTGTGTCAAAGGCAGTTCCGGTGATATGCGTGACGTGTGCCTCTGTTATCCCGTGACGCTGTCACGCTCTGAGCTTGGTGACTCTCGCTTTCCTCCACCGATCCCTAAACATTATCTCGCAATGCCTCCAAAAGGCTCCGGTAAAGAAAAGGCTGCAATAGAAGAGGAAGATGAAATCCTTCAGGCAGTCATTCTGGCGGATAGTTTCAACTCCCGATTCGGGCCCTTGACGATGGACCTTCCCCGTGTATGTAGTGTCAGAACGGGAGGTGGAAGTTTCATACCAATGCTCAGAACTACAGTGTCTTCTTCCCGTGTGCAACACTCCGCTGCTAGACTGGACGTTTGAAGCATTGGCTAGCGCTGGGGTGCAACAGG
>WSTY01000727.1:0-15283 GCA_019633465.1 Tulasnella sp. 417 | reverse complement strand
TCGGGGGTCAGGTGCAAGAGGGTCTTGCCCTCAATCCCTTCTCTATATAACAAAAGCAGAAACATGGCTAATTATTCATACGTGTGCAAATGCACTGTTCGTGTGTAGGGAATGCACCGACTTCGACGTCTCCACTAGGATTTCAAAGGCTATTATTAACTATATTAAAGATGCACTAATCCCCGTGGCCGGTGGGCTCAAAGGTCTTATCATAATCTAAATCGCAAAGAGGCATATCCTCTAGGGCTAGAGTGGGGTTGTTCGATCGCCGCGTTGACCAAACATTGGGACTGATCCCACAAACCCACTTGTATATCAAGAGACCTGGAGGTATGGGGCTATGGGGGACGATGCGGCCGAGTAAAAGCCATCGCTTGCATAGGGATCCCCATGGGGCGGGTGTAGATACTGGTCCCTCGACTGTCTTCTGTCATCGTCTGTGGCACCGGCATCGATGTAGAACGTTAATCTATACGTATAGCAAGTGTATTTAGAATCAGTAAATTCGTCGCCTGATGAAGGGCACGACGACTCACATAGTTTTCATCTGCTCAACGATTTCCTCACATCGTCTCCAGTCATCATCTGTTGGTTCTTCCTCGTCGTACCGAGCCTGTTCGACGAACTCGTCATAGTCCTTAAGTCGAGAGGGGTCATCTTGAAGCAGAACAAAAGAAAGTGGCCTCAGGTGCTCTGTCATTGGGCGGTGAGGTCGGAGGACGGGAAGTTCGGGAAGGAATTTTCGAGCCAGGGAATCAAGGTCAAAGACGGTTTGAAGAATGGCTGACCGAAAGTGAACATTAGGATATTCGCTATCTGTTGTATAGTAAATGATGTAGCTAATCAGAAGATTGGTCCCTATGGTAAGAGATGCAAGGACGAACCTGGGGCTCCCCATCCTGGGTGGGTGCGACCAGTCGGGCGAGAGACAGCAGCGGCAATGCATGCTCGAGTATACTCCTCTGTAATAAGGTCGGATACGGGCTGGATCAAATCGAATGTGCAGTTAGAACCTCCTGGTTATACGAACCGCAACCCGAGTGAGCTAACTTTTGGAACGTCCCCTGCCTTGACTGCGACATAAGGCTTGGGTATGGTTTTTAGGCGCTTCATTCCAGTATGCCTGCGGCTCAGGAAGATTATAGCTGACATGATTCCCTAAGGCGATTCGACCTGTCAGACGGCTTCAACTCCACTGCGCCTAGGAGGCCAAAATCTCACCAGCGTCAGATATGACCCAACCACGATGAGGACGTTCCAGTTGGCCACTCCCCGAGATGCTAGTCGAGCTTGTAAAACAATGCTCACGCATGAGCCCGCCACCATTACGGTAGTAAGGATAAAACACAAGGTGAATGTCGCATGATAGAGAAAGCTTCCGAGCGTTGACCTCCACGCCATGCTTGAGGGTTCGTAGACGTATTGGAAAAGGTAGATAATATAAAAGAGAGGACGGGGATCTCTAGGAGATCAGAAGTTGGGCCACTTCCGGCTTTGAGAGTTGAGCCAAGTCGCGGTGGTGGTTGAATGTTCAGAATCTACGTGGGAATCAGACCCTAATGTGGAACCGAGAACGTTCTGCACATCTTCACCCTGCGGTTCACGTCGCTCGCATCCCAATTTCGCCCATATAGCCTGTATGCAGCTCATATGGAAGGAGTATTGAGGGAGATTACTGTTGAAAGGATGCCTCCAGTGGGATTGAGCCGCTTAGAACTGGTCGGAGGGGGACTTAACAAATAGAAATGGTGCAGGAAATGGAGAAGCCCTTCCTCGCGCCTAAAGGGCGGATTGGAAATGTCTAGTAGTGTGCTGATGATTACGCATCCACTCCCTACCAGACTGCGATGGCCGTTGACGGAGGTCCAGCTGCTTACGTCAGCCGTGAGAATATATAACCCCTGAAAGTCGCCCCAGTCCAGCCTAACTTCTTCAACGACAACCATGACCACACGGCGCCTTCCCCCCTCGTCTTCCACACCTATCCTAGCCACCCACTTGGATCTATCAAATCGTATACCCGCATATCGCTGAATTCCGTTGCTCGCTTTCTTCGTCTCGCCTCACTTGTTTCCCCGCCCACCTCTGGATGCCTATGATCCACCGGACTCAAGACTAACAAGCGGCAGGCCGATGAACGTAGGTGTGGTCCAGCACCCTTCAGCTTGCAGTAACCTTATAGTGTGGACGTTGAGCAGACTGTCCTTGCATTCGTGGTTGGTAGGATGTTGTCGCCGAGGGGTGAGTCTGCTGGTCTGGATTGCGACAAGAGAGCTTGGAGCTGACGCGGCGCCCCCGTCGTGTCTTAGGCAAGAGGAACGGAGTCGGAGTACATACGCGGTTTACCGCTTGGCTCGAGGAAACTCCGCCTTCGTGGGCTCCGTCACCCCTCTAGAGATGTTTCCATCTCTGGCGGCAGTGAAGTGGAGGCGTCGACCCACTTTGGTGAGATCGCCTTCTCGTATATAGTCTCACCATTAGGGATACTGACTCTCTGATATTTCAAAGTGGGGCTGCGTTTCTTAGGACATATAAAACTCGAAGCGGCAGCCGCGCCCCTCCCCCCACCCATGGCGGGCCTCGACCTTGGCAAGGGCGCCCAGCCACACCGACCTCCATCCTTTAATAAGGGTATCGCGGTGTTTCTCCCGGGTACTCTAGATGGCTTTACGTGGATGCCTCTGAGTCTCCTTCCTCGCCTTCCTGCTTCCACAACTGCTTCGTTCTCTCCCACTTAGCCTAGGGGTCGACCCGCATCGATCCAAGACCGAACCACGGAATATGGAACAGAGTAAGTATGGTCATGGCAGCTTTCCCCTGCTTTGCTAACACTGGGGCGTTGGACAGATCACCTTTTCGTTCATGGTTGGTAGGATGTTGTCGCGAGGGGTAAGTCGACCAGCCGGGGTCCCGACAAGAGATTCCGACCTGACGTGGATTTCGAAAACTCTTTAGGCGGGAGGAACGGAGCCGGGGCAAATACGCGTTAAATCGCTTGGCTCGAGAGCTCCGCCCTAGTGGGTTCCGTCATCCCTCCGGAGATGGAAACATTTCTGGCGGCAGTGAAGTGGAGGCGTTGACCCACTGAGGTGCGATTGGCTTTTCGACGTAGTCTCCCCATCAATTTAACTGACATCGGGCGTTTTAAAGTGGGGCTGCGCTTCTTAGGACATATGAAACTCAAGTCACGTAGGCAAGGACGACCAGCAACGCCCACCAGAAACTCCCTCCGGTTCACATCAGCGTCGCCGGGTCTGCTTGCCCGCATTCCCGCTGCCACTACTGCTTCGTTCACTTCTTCTCTGCCTAGGTGTCGATCCGCAATCAATTTGAATGTAGGTATGATCATGGACTCTTTTCCTCGCATTGCTAAGACGAGGGCTTTGGGCAGATTGCTTCGCTGTTCATGGTTGGTAGGATGTTGCCGCGAGGGGTAAGTCTACTGTCAGTCTGAGTCGCGACAGAGAGTTCGAGCTGACGTGGGTTTCGACACATTAGGCGGGAGGAACGGAGCCGGAGCAAATACGCGTTAAATCGCTTGGCTCGAGAGCTCCGCCCTAGTGGGTTCCGTCATCCCTCCAGAGATGGAAACATTTCTGGCGGCAGTGAAGTGGAGGCGTCGACCCATTGAGGTGCGATTGGCTTTTCGGCATAGTCTCTCCATCAATTATACTGACTGTCTGACGTTTAAAGTGGGGCTGCGCTTCTTAGGAAGTATAAGACTCCAAGTCGGGGCCTTCAACACGGTGGGCTCAGAGGTAGGCAAGGACATCCAGCGACGCCGAAAATCAATTCTCCGCCTCACATCCATGACGCTGAGCCCACCTTCCCGCCTTCTTGCTGCGACTGCTGCTTCGTTCTCTCCTTTTCTGCCCAGCTGCCTATCCGTCACCAATCCAAGACCAGCCGACAAAATACGTACAGTGTAGGTATGGTTTGGGCATCTTTCTCCCGCATTACTAACACGAGGGCGTTGGGCAGATCGCCTTCACTTTTCATGGTTGGTAGGATGTTGCCGCGAGGGGTAAGTCTACTGTCAGCCTGAGTCGCGACAGAGATTTCGAGCTGACGTGAGTTTCGACACACTAGGCGGGAGGAACGGAGCCGGGGCAAATACGCGTTAAGTCGCTTGGCTCGAGAGCTCCGCCCTAGTGGGTTCCGTCATCCCTCCGGAGATGGAAACATTTCTGGCGGCAGTGAAGTGGGAGCGTCGACCCACTGAGGTGCGATTCGTTCTTTACAGCTCGTCGCAGTATCATGCTTACTCTCGGGTTTTCGTAGTGGGGCTGCGTTTCTTAGGCTATATGGGACCGAAGTCGGAGTCGTGCACCTCCTCGTGGTGGTCCCGGACCTGGACAAAGCACGCACGCAGCATCGCCTACACAAGCTATCCCCAAGTGTTATTTTCCCACTTGAGCTTAGAGGGGACATTAGATTAGCACAGTTGTAATTATCGAACCTGGGTTGCCCTTTTTGTAGTTGTCCCCGGCTTGTAAATAAATCGATACGTCTAAGGCGTACCGCAGGGCTGCGAAGCGGGCGTTCTGCCGCATTGCATATGGGATTCAGATGCAACCCAGCGTAGTATACCAATCATTCCAGTATGCCAAACAAATATATGCACCAATACCGTAGTACTCTGTCAGTTGCCACTTGTTTACTTCTTAAATTCGTTGATCCTGTTTGCCCTTGGCCACACCAACTTTTTACAATACTTTTCTACGTTGCTCGTCCTCCCACTCCCTTCACCACTGCTCCGTCTCCTCCTTGTCATCACTGGCTACCGACCAGTACCCACCCGCGAAATGTGGACCCTGTCGGTCAGATCACACCCCATATCTACCGCATTGTTAACACCTGGATGATGTTCTTTGCTTTTGCGGTTGGTAGGATGTTGCAGCAAGAGGTGAGTCCGCCCGTCTGGGTTGCGACGAGAGGGCTTGAGCTGACGTGATACTCTGATCCACCTTAGCCGTAAGAACGGAGTCACCTCCTTCGAACTGGAAGAGAACCCGGTGTGTACTCGCAACGAAAAGCTTTTGAAAAACGCATTTCGGTTGTTAGGCTCTCGCTATTTTCGGACACGGACGTTGGGGCGACCTCCAGGAAATTCACTAGAAGGCATTCCTTGCACAATACAATGCTATTTATTCCCCGCATAGCGTCTGAGTGCGGCAATTGGATCCAAACCACAGGCTGTATTAATTAAACCAATCATTGTCCGATTCACGAACGTGGGCCACGGTTCGTCGTCAATACACTCTTCTGTTGCCTGACTGGTGGTCAGCCTCGGCGTTCCATGTCACGATGATAGGCTTACACAGCATTATTTCCTCGTATGGCAGCATATCTTCAGGAAGAATACTTTTCTTGCCATTTTTCAGCCAGTTTCGATACCTATTGGCAAGCAGAGGATTTGTAAGGGCTTGATAGTCGGTTGATCAGCGGGACTGTACCTTTTTGAATGGCTCGGTCCAATCGTCCAAGTGTTTCGCTATGAAATCTTGGGGAAGTTGTTTCCATGTGTCGTCGGGAATTTGACAAATCCAGTCCTGAACGGCCTGCGCGTAGTCTCGCGAAATCAGTCGTACGTCATCAGCTGGCGAGCTGACCCAGCCCCAGGCAGAACACGATTCTAAATGGTACCCAACTTCAGCTGGTAAACCTATATTACTGGTAATGAGACTGCATCTCACTCGCATGAAGACTGGGCATGGCCGCTTTAAACTCTTTCCGCATCAGGGGCAGCACTTCATCGGCCCTCACGACACTATCCAAATCCAGACTTGTTCAGATGACCGGTCTTGAAACTTCTATCCCGATTGGACGGATACTCACCTCTTTGCAAAACATCTTCCACAGAGGGTCTGAGCGAACACCCAAACCGTTATTCCCTCCGACCCGCAGTGCTACGGAAGAAAGCTGAGTTAGTGAATAAAGCGGGGATACGCAACGCCAAAATAGGGCATACACATAAACGCCTTAACGCGAATCTCAAAAACTGACGTTCGCTCCATGAGGGGTACTTTACTGGTAAGCCAACAGCGAGGCGCAGATGCTGCCAGAGACTTTCAGCAGCGGGACTTCTCAGAACTAATCGCGCAACACGTGAAACCCGTTCCAGTCTTGAAACCGTTTTAAAGTTGGAGAATATGCATATCTAAAAAATGGGAGGAGTTAGACCGCAGCTGGTTTATGTACGAGTGGCTCTGGTACCTTAAGAAATACGAGGGCAGGGAGTTGCCCAATATAAAACCCGTTTATGTCTCGATTAGCCTTCCGACGGCCGACGAGCCCATCAGATGGAATCGGAGGAGGGCTGCTATTGAGCAGGGCTGAAAGGCGGGTGTTGCGACGAGTTCTCGCCATCAGACGCAGCCTTGTCTCTCTCTCGATCCACTCTGCCGAATGAAAGCAGATCAATCGGTGCCATCGCAGAGTAGAGTTTGGCTCTTTTACCCATTTCCTGTCCAGGTTCGCTCTGCTTACGCATTATTCTTCTCCACTCGAGGTTTTGCAGATTGGGAATGTCAGCGGAGATGAACTTTTGGGGAGGCATTGCGAGTAGCTGGGCTGTGAACCTATCGAGCCCGCGGAATTAGGAACATTTTTGAAACGATGTGATTAAGTGCAACCATACCAGTTTTGCCTTTGCCGCGCAAGGCGATCCAGCGCGTCTCCGCCCGATATATTAGTTGGGCGTAACGGTAAAAGGCTCTAGAACGTCAAGTTAGAAACATAAGAATCCATTCGAATATCTGAGCCAACAGAAGCGACTGACCATGCTGAACTCTCGGGAAGCCTTAAGTTCATCCATAATTCTCGAGCTGATGGTTGCTTTCTCCTTCTTTAGCTGTTTTGGTCTCCTTACAGCTATACTAATCCTCAGGTCTCTGGCAACCTGGTCAGCCCATGATTTCCGGGTGGCCAAAGGTGCCCCGACTCCGACAAGACCAGGTACGCTTCCTAAAACGCCAAGAATGAGTTCCAGGAGCTGAAAAGGGCAGAAAATTCTCACCTGTAATCCGCCATGGTATTGCTTCCCGGAGGTTTCCCCAGTCAGTGAACATTTCGCCATGCTCGGCCATGAAGTCTTTGAACGTAACAATCCTATATGCAACGGAGGCGGGGAACGTTAGGAGCGAATCCTAGGTTATAATGTGAAGATGAATAATACCTTGGGACAAGGCAAGTCGAGCACAATCTAAAACCGAATTCCCATTGCCGATACGCAGGAAAGCCTCCACAATGCTTCGGAGAAATGGTGAGAATCGAAATATTAAACCACAAAGTTACGCACCATGCAATGATTCTCTAAGACGTAGCGTATACCAACCAATTCTTCCGGGTCCGGTCGCTCATGCCTTTCCTTAACCGGACGCCCCTCCTTAACTGAACGCCCTTCTTTAACTGGGCGCCCTTCTTTCATTGGATGTGCTTCTTTAACTGGAACTCCGGCCTCCAGTTTTACCCTCTTCCAAAGGCCTGACGAATGGTCTCCCTGTTCGAGTACGCGAAGAACCTTTGGCGATGCTGTTCGGAGAGTAATGATGTCTTCCGCATCCATATATTCGAGTATCTGTGGCGTCGGTTAGAGCCTTTCGTAAGGAGATAGTTCTGGATGGCCTACAGTTAGGGTAAGCTCGGCTGAAAGACCCGAGAAGAAGTCCGGGCCGCATGGCGGCGGAAAGTAAAGAGCCATCTCTTTCGCTGATTTGCTTTTGTGAAGACTCATTGTGCATCGATGGCCTGAATGGATTGTGTTAGGAGAGGGCGGATACAAGGGAACTGCACGAGAACAACGAACTGGGGAGGCCCAAATAGACTACGTTCGGACGGCGAGGATGCTGTGGGCCCTGATTAATGTTGCTGATGGAGCTTGACTGGCTCGGTGCAGCTAATGGATACGTGATCATGGGATGAGCACAGTCTCGAGCGTGCCTCGAATTCAACGAACCCAGCTCTGTCTGATGAAGTTGAGACTGGCTCAATGATGGGAGATTTAAGTTCATGTACGGGCTTTGAGAAGCCAAGTCTAGATGGATAGCACAGAAAGTCAACGTTTGTGTGGATGAAAAGCTGAAACGAGGACTACTCTGTTGTTTGTTGCTCCAGATCGCATGACGTGGCTTCTTCCGCGTCATTCTGATTCAATGAAAGCAAAAAGCGCCTATAGGTCGTTAGACATGGGAAGATGACGTGCAAGTAAAGACTGGCTCACAGAAGGGACCGCAGGGAAAGGTTGTGGAACGAACCGTTAGATGTTTGTGACCGATCACTTTATTTGTCACCAACATGCTCACGCCACCCAACTGCCCAGGCCCAGCTGTCTAGGGCCGGGTAGAAATTGAATATATGTTGCTTCGATATTATTTGCACTCGTCAGTTATTCGTACGCATTTGTTTCTTATTAATGAGTTACCCCATGTGTTGCGGATTGGAGGGTCCAGGACTGGTCACTTGTGAGGGGGTCGCTGCGGCTGTCCTGCAGTCGGGGGCGATTGGAATAGAACGGCATGTATAGGGCGTTCAATCCAGACTTTGATGTTGGGAATGATGACTTTGAGACACCGTCAATCGTGCGCAGAGCTGGAATGAGTGGCGTAGAGAGGGATGGCGTGGAGGGAAAGACTGTTCATCATCGACTCGGACACATGACGGTTGAGCGCTCTACATCTAAAGCCAAAGAGTTCTTTCTAACATTTTCACAGATCTACATAAGGCAAACATGATAGGTTGGCTGGTAGGCAATATCGCGTGCGTGCTTGGTTTATGTCCAGGACCACCACGGGGAGGTGCACGACTCCGACTTCGAGTCCCATATAGCCTAAGGAGCGAAGCCCCACTTTGAAGCAAGTAATCAGTATAAGTACTTGGAGAGGAGACATCTGAGGAAATTTATCTCACCTCAGTGGGTCGGCGCTTCCACCCCACTGCCGCCAGGGATGTTTCCATCCCTGGAGAGGTTTCAGAGCCCACGAAGGCGGTGTCCTCGGGCCCAGCGGTATATCGCGTATATGCCCCGACTCCGTTCCTGCGCCTAATACGAGCAGCCCAGTCATCAAGTCAGCTTAGTTCTCAATCCAGGCCGGTAGTGGACTTACCCCTCGCGGCAACATCCTACCAACCATGGATGTGAAGAGAATCTGCCCAACATACCGGCGTGAGCAGGGCAAATCAAAGGTAACTAAGCCTTACCTACCTTGCCCTATATGTTGTCTGTTGGTCTTGAATAGGTGAGCAGTCGAGATCTAGGGGAGAAGGGGGAGGGAGGGGGAGGGTGGTAGAGAAACGAAACGACAAGGGGACCTAGCAGGTTATAACGTTCTTTTCCTGGCCGTTAAGGAACGAGGAAGAACGTCAAGTCCGGGACGACGGCGGGGATGTTCACAACTCCCACTCCAAGTGTGGGTATGGGTAGCCTAAGAAGTGCAGCCCCACTTCAACACGTGCTACCGTCAGTATATTATGATGGGGCTCGTTAAGAAACCGATCTCACCTATCTGGGTCGACGCTTCCACCCCACTTGCCGCCAAAGATGTTCCCATCTCTAGAGAGGTTTCAGAGCCCACGAAGGCGGTGTACACAGGCCCAGCAGTAAACCGCGTATATGCCCGGACTCCGTTCCTACGCCTAATAAGAGCCCAGTTATCATGTCAGCTTAAGTTCTTAATCGAGGACGGTGGACTTACCCCCCGCGGCAACATCCTACCAACCACAAGTGTGAAAGAATCTGCCCAACATCTTCGCGTGAGCACCCCAAGTAAAGGAATACTAAGCCATGCTTACGTCGATTGATATTTCCTCCGCTAGTCTTGAGATATCGACGGTTGATATCGAGGAAGGACGAAACGGAGTGAGGGTCATGGGGGTAACAGTCACGAGCGAAGGAATTGGCGGCATGGAGGTGAGGGTACCAGAGATATCAGAAGTCAAGGCTGCCGAAGAGTCCGGTCAAGGAAGGGGGAAGATAACCTACGCATATGGTTTTATCGATCAGGTTGTTAGAGAAACGAGAGGGTCCGGTCCGATTTTCAAGTTTAGTTTAGCCTAAGAAGCGCAGCCCCGCCTTAATGCGTCAAAGGAATCAATATAACGCGTGATAATGCTTGTTATAAAACCGATCTCACCGAAATGGGTCAGCCCCTCCACTTCACTGCCGCCAAAGATGTTCCCATCTCTAGAGAGGTTTCAGAGCCCGCGAAGGCGGTGTACACGGGCCCAGCGGTACATCGCGTATATGCCCGGACTCCGTTCCTACGCCTAAGAGGTGTTCGAACTCCACGTCAGCTCAAAGTTTCCCGTCGGCGTCCGGACCAGCGAACTCACCCCCCGCGGCAACATCCTACCAACCATGAATGCGAAGAGAATCTGCCCAACGTCCTGGCGTAAGCAATCTACGCAAAGGGTGACTACAATACACCTACGTTAGTCCACTTCTCTTGATTCCGCCATATCTTGGAGGAAGGACGAAACGGAGCAAGGGTGATGGCACAATGAGAGCGAACAAAGGAACTCAACGGCATGAGGACGAAGCTAGCAAAGATATAAGAGGTTGAGACCACGATGGGCTTACCCAAGAAAGGTGGAAGAGGACCTACGATTGGGTTTGTTGGTCAAGTCGTTGGAGAAAGGAGAGATGATTGAAAGGTCCAGTCCGACTTCAAGTACAGTTTAACCTAAGAAGCCCAGCCCCACCTCAATAAGTCAAAGAGTCAGTATAAAGGGTGCTGAGACTGGGAATAGAGCCCATCTCACCGAAGCGGGTCAACGCCTCCACCCCACTGCCGCCAAAGATGTTTCCATCTCTAGAGGGTCGACCGAGCCCACGAAGGCGGTGTTCTTGGGCCAAGCGGTAAACCGCGTATTTGCCCCGACTCCGTTCTTACGCCTAAGAAGGATAAGAGGATCACGACGTCAGCTCGAGCTCTGTCGTCGCGATCCAGACCGGCAGACTCACCCCTCGCGGCAACATCCTACCAACCAAGAGTGTAAAGGCAATCTGTCCAAAGTCTTGAAGTGAGAGAAGAAGGTCAAAGGTAGTTCGGAACACCTACGTTGATCCACGTTCCAGCCGCAAGTCTTGAAGCGGTGAGGCCACGAAGGCGCACCGGGAAGAGAGGGGACGAAAGAGCGGGAACACGCACAAACTAACTACGAGACATAAACAGGCAACTATGATATAATCTACTCAAGTCATCGGAAGTCTGTATGGCGAGGTTAGAAGACGAAGTACGGTGGTCGTTCGGTAGTCGGGGTGGTTGGAAGAAGTTAGGCAGGACAGGGGCGATTCTCAGGGTTAAGAAGCCCAGCTGCTGATGTAAACACCCCTATAGCTAATTTTGTCGGTTAGACTAGAACCAGACAGCGAACCGTGTTCCAAACACGAAATCTATATATTCAGACTTTAAAGCACATGCTATCCAATCTAGAAGGGATTCTTGCTTCGAATCAGAGGGCGGCCAAGAGCTCCACGCTTCTAACCCTCTCTCACCGGAACGCGAACCACCCTTCCCAGACGATCGATCCTCGTGACGAACCCGGTATCATTCGCCTCCAAGTTCAAGCCATCAAGCGAACGAAGGAGTTGGGCTTCCTTCGTCGTCCCGCTCCTCTGCACGGCCTGCTTCGGATTTGCGGCTTGCCGCTGCTCCTCGTTCTCCAGTCGTTTTTGCAACCCGACCAGCTTCTTATGATAAGCGTCGATCCAGCTGCGCAGTTGGTTCGTCGAACGGGCGTCCAAGAGCGGTGCGGCGGGGTCTTCATCGGGACCTGGAGTACTTGCAAGTGCGAGGAGCTCAGCGGAGGAGAGAGGGAAGAGCGATGCGAGGGTCGAAGACTGGTCGGGAAGAAGGCGGGGAATGACTGGCGCGAATTTGGGGAGTTGGCGTTTGATATAAGCCTGCAGTTACCGAGATCAGCACCCTCATCTTGTAATAATCATGAGCGGATCACTCACGACGCTGTCATCATGGCCCCACTCCGAAGCGTGGTCAAGACGCGAGCTACCTCCAGTGTGATGCTTTGAAGCTTCAAGGGCAGCATCACCAGTAAGCTGGAATAACGAACATGAGCCTCTCTTCTATGGGACTAGATATGACTTCAGATACATACCTGGAAGGGTGTAATGTACTTTAGAGTACCCATCGTGTCTTCCGAGTCTATTATGCTAGGACTAATGCAGGCCAAGACGATCAACTTGCTGGCACGTGCCGGAGACTGCTCGAATGCTCCTCGAAGGGCCATAGTGAGTTTTGAACTCCTCCAAGGTATATGTTGATTGGACACGGAGAGTCGCGCTCGAATGCAGTCCTTGAGGGCAGCCAAGCCTTTGTTGGTTTCGATAGACTCTTTAACTCTTTCGGGGTCGTTCTTGGTCGCATATGACGAACGTTCAGATCCTGACGGTTGTCGTCAACTCTGGTTTTAGTTCCCAGAATCGCGACGTAACTCACCGGCAAGGTCGACGATGATGATATCTGAACCGCTTCCGGCGGTGTGCTCTACATGGAGAGTTACAATGCAGTGGGACCTGAGAAGAAGGGTCGTCAGCCGAGCGTGAAGAAGACTTCATTTACGCCGTCCCTACCTGCTGCTCGTGTCATTCTTAACTGTGCTTCGCGTCATCCTGAGCTCCTTCGCCTTTGCAAGTAGCGTTACCAAGTCTTCCTGGGTCGAGACACCGTGCTTTCCCAATCCCGGATATGTCGAGGACCCATTCGCGGAGGTGATCTGCACAGGGTTATGGGAGGGTTCTGAGAGGAGATCGTAGGCCTTCCCTCCTCGGATCTCGAAAGCGGTGAGGGAGAGCTTTGGAGTGCTTTCGTCCGGCATGAGCGAGAAGACTTCGGCCGTTAGGCGCTCTGCAAAAGGTCGAGCTTCGTGTTCAGCCCACGCTAAACAAAGATGCACACAAGGATGGCTTCACCTTCAATGGCAGTCGTCGTATAAGTCTTGCCAGTGCCAGTTTGACCGTAGGCCATCACGCAAAATTCGTGTCCGGGCTCTGACAGTGCCTGCTTTACCATCCCCTGCAGTTGCAGCCGATCGTACACAGTGTCGTTGGTAGTTTCTTCGTCAAACACGCCGTCGGCATCGTACGTCTTGGTTGCAAAACAGCCACCGGTCCAGCGGTTGGTCGGATGCGTGAAGTGAACGGTGCGAGGTGGTTGAACCATTACCAGCGAAAACGCGCCGCTGTCGATGTCGCGCTGCAGCAGAGGCCGGACGCGAACGAACACTTGGATTGGGTGCGAGGACGCGTTATTGTCCGGTTCAGGAGGAGCTTCCCAACATTTCTGGTGTTGGCGCATATGGTTTTGGATGACGGTTTTATTCTAATACCGCGAAGAGGTGAATGTTTCGTCAATACCGAGTCGCATCACCTCGGCAATGCCAAGACATCTTACCTTGAGAGTATTGGTGAGCGTATCCTGCAGAGTAGCCATAGCGAAACAGATTGGACAGTGTTAAGGCAGAAAAGGAGGATGAGAGCTGGCGTTTTATGTTGGTTGTTCTCTCGGTCTCGAAAGCCGCAAATGAAGGACCGGCACGTCGGCGAAAGAAGCAGTGGCTAATGAGGCTTATCGCACGTTTCCACGTGTTTCTTCGGCTGTATATATCCCTCAGAAAGACATTATGGCCATTCTAGAGTCATAATTCCCGCAAAGGAAGTGAGCGCGGGGCAACCAACGCAACCCCAAGTTTACTTACCCAGGACTGCCCGCATTTAACGCCAAACCAAAACCGGCAGCCGAGACGGCCTTTCATGGAGGTAGTATGCGGGCATTTGCTGCAGCTGAAGAGGTGTCGATGTTGGCAGAAATGCGTTGAGGGTGGGCGTCCTTGCAATCTCGACCAACGGACTTACAATGTCCGAAATGTCCGTACGCGTCCCGCATGAGGAAAGCGCTACATTTTACTACTTGAGATACATGGATGAACGACACTGCCCGGTCTTTACTCTTCTGATTTAGCTAACCAAGTCTCATAATCCGAAATTTCGTATCCCGAACGGCCCCGCTCCCGCTGCTTGCACACTTTGACGAGCCGAGCGTACCCCAACCTCGCCGCTTCGTCTACAGTCACTGGATTGGTTCTCTGGCAGATTTGCGCAAGTGCGGGAATTATCCACGTTTCGACGCCCAGCATGTCTGCGAACTCGAGCCTTTCAAACGGATCTTTTACTGACTTGTCGAGGAATTTGAAAATGTAGTCTCGGAGCTGCTCGAACTCCCACATCTTGGCCAGGCGGTAGGCCGACGCCCACTGCGCAGGAGAGAGCTTTGGAGGTTGTTGGAACGCCCTATAAATGACAAATAGTATCAGCTCATACTGTTTGTCTGCTCAAACCTTTGGGTGCTCACCTTATATCGAGAACCTTGCAGAAATATTCCATATCCTCAGGTGTGATTCCTGTTCGCTCGTCAAATGTAATCGGCTTTTCGAGGTTCCCTTCTCTCGAATCACCAAGATGTGGGCTCTCCAACATCCCACGGAAAAATCCAGACTGCATAACCTGCGAGCGTGGCAAGCCAAATAACGTATCTTGAACCTGACGACCCCGTGCACGTTAGAGGGAACGAAGCTTCACTGAGTTCTCTGTTACCCCTACCTTGAAGATTATCATAGGCTCAATCCTGTTGGTGGTACCGGAAATCTTTTCTTCCAAAACTTCGTCGATCACAGAGCCCTTGCCTGGAGCGAGCTCGGCAGATTGGGGAGGTAATGCTTGAGACATTTTGGTGCAACGGGGGATGGAAATATTCTCTATCCCACACTTGATATTAACATCGTTTAAAATCCGTCATCTGTGGAGCGGCCATGACCATATATGGAAAACAAGAGGACCTCCTTCTAACTCACGTTGGAGCATTGGATCACATAGCTCACAGCGGAGAAGCCATGACGTCAACAGGAATGAGTGATGCAATAACTCGTTCCCTGAGGCCCATTCGCTCTTTCGGGGTGGGGGCGTTAGGGCTGAGTGCCGCGTGGAATACCCATAGGCAATTCTGCTAAGAACATTCATTCTTCATTTAACGCTACGTATCCACAAGTGAACCCTGGATTACTCTCTCGCTGTCAAAACTACCGACTTGTCAATCCAGCCCTCATAATCAGAAGGGTTGTACTGGCGGCGACCGCGCTCTCGCTGTTTGTATACTTCTATGAGGCGGACCATTCCAATTCTAGCACCTTCTTCCGCTGTCAGAGGTTCCGCTCTTTGACAGAGCTGCGCTAGAGCAGGAACGATCCAGTTCTCCAGTCCGAGGAGGTCCGC
>WSTY01000726.1:0-15287 GCA_019633465.1 Tulasnella sp. 417 | reverse complement strand
TAGCCTTTCCGAGGGAGGAGCTCACTTGGAAGCGACATGGCAAATCCCCACGTCTCCGTCTAACAGAACGCCGTTCCGTATAAGTACAAGTGCCCGATTTACAGGAGCCTCGCCGAGGGTTCGGGGCAACGGCTGCGGTAAGCGTGATGGACAGCGGACAGCACAGTACTACCATAAAGCGCCCGACACGTTCCCCGCGACCTCGGGCCTAAATGAGTGCAGGTGCTTCCAAAAAAGACAAAAAAAGCTCGCTAATCACCCAATAAAGAATCAAAAACACATTCCGGCGGGCATTTACGCCCTGAGAGGGGCAGAATGTCGACACACCGTTCGCGTCCTCGTTTGGGTGTGCCCCGGCGAACTTCGTGCGGCGAGGCACAGAACGGCGTCTGCTGACCCCTGTCGTTTGCCTTCCTTATAAAGAAAAGGTTCCGCTTCCTTCACGCCTACGCGAGGCTACCCAGCTGATAGAAGACCCTTCTTTATGGCTTGTAACGGTGGCAGCAGATACGATAAATTCCGACTAAACAGGTGCGGTCATAATTGGTGCATCCCTTGCCACCAACGCCGGAATAGACTCTTTTAAGCCGCCGCGAACTGTGAGTCGTGAACTGTGAGCTGTTCAGCATAGCTCTAAGACCTTGACTTTCGACAGAGAGTCCCGCCCTTACCTCCCGAGTTCCACCTAGGCTCCATATAGATAACTCAGGGTATGATATCGGAGGGATAACCCCATCAACTAGAGCTTGAAGGCTATCAGCTCCACTTGCAAGTCAAAATTTGCGCCAGGCCCACGGAGAGCGCTTAAATGTCGATCCCCTTTCCAAATTAGAAAACGCCGCTTCAGGTCCCACTCCTTTGCGCTTCCGCCGACTTCTTCTTCTCCCCCCTAAATCTGACTCATTTCCAAAGAGCGATAAGGCTTCGACGACAGCTTCTGATGCCTTCTCCGCCGACCGTAGGGCTCTGGATGAAAGCCGTTTGACTGAGTTCGACAGAGGTGTCCGACATGGGGTTTTTTTAGGAGGGCGTGCAGTGAAGCCCGGTATTCCCGCTTGCTTCCTAGCCCCATCCAAAGACCCTGGTTCAATTTCCTCGCAAGCCATCGGCATGCAAGCTCGAGTTTTTTTCGGTCTTGTTCCACTGTTCGTTCTCTTTCTGTTCGCTGCGCTCAAAGTCCGCTCCCGCTGTTCAACAGCGACGATGCGCACCATGAAACCACTAGAGAATCCGAATGGGGCCGAAAGACAAACTGACATCGCAACCGAGAGTGCGTGGGCCTGTTCCTCCTAGCATTTTGGTCGGGGTTCTGAGCTGGGAATCCCAACCTGCACTGATTCTCCAGATGGAACGTGACCCGGACATCGCCTTATAAAGGAAATTGAGCCCAAAGACAAGGCTCGGTGTTTTTCTACGCTGGGTTAAACATTCCTTTGGTGTAGATTATGTTATTTATGATCACAACCTGAAAAAGGGAGGGGGGCTCAAAGTAAATTTCATCATAGACTAATTGTTACCTTCAAGCGAACAAAGTCTAGCCACATATGCTCTTCCCGACTGAGCTAAGCTGAATAATGTTAGAGCAAGCACCCTAGCCGTTCAAGTGGTGTTTTCGAACCCCTTGCGAATGGCCCTAGTTGGTCCGCTGATGTTCGTTAGCTATGCGACGCTGCTACGCCGCTTCTCCATCTTTGTAGACATGCCGTTCAGAATATATGTCCGTTGGACTCCATTCTTCCTTGAAACATCCGCACACCCGACTCAGACGCCCTAGCAGGGAGATGTAAACGGACGAAAAGGGAGCTTATATGTAGCTAGATTTCATTAATATCCATTCCTATGGTTCCTGTATGTTACTGGCGTCGCAACCCTGAAGTGAACCGCATGGACCAGCAAGGAACAGAAGTCGCTGAATGAGGAACAGCGTCACACACAATTTCAAGACCTGAAATGGAAAGCTACCACATATATGAGTAGTATAAACTCGTGATTGTGACTTACCGGAGTAAACATCAAGGTAGGGGCTCCGAAGGATATAAGCTAGCTGGAGTTGTGTAAGCCCAGAGGTTGTTCAAGCCCTCCTACCCGCCCACCCCTAGATCCTCTTGCTGCCACCTCTTATACCCCCCCCCCCAAACTATCTGTGCATTATTTCATCTGTTCCAAGCAATTCGAGACTCCAAACTAACAAGAGCGGACTTCCTTCATCTCGTACGCATAACATCTGTTCGGCAACGGTATGACCTGACTTTCGCTGTCAAAATCCCTATTCATACCTAGCGAGTCTCTAGGTTATGGCGTCCAAGGAATCTACTTCCCGCAATTCATCTCTCAGGCACTGTCCAGTGTCCAAGGTCTCTGCGGCAACGAGCCAAAACGCTCAAAACAACGCGAATGCTAACACGACCACCTCAACAACAACGACCAAAAACAAAGAGAACTCTGCGGCAGGAAAACGGGGCTCGATTACAGTGGCTGCAGTACTTTCGCGTCACGAGTAGAACCCAGAAACCCCATATATACGGGGACCCGGTCGTGGAGACAGTCGGGACTTCGGTTGTTCTACGTTCAATTGTTCTTGTGCCTTTGTACTTTTAGCCAGTAGCTGTCACTATTCTATTCAGGTAGCTTACGACTCCATGTAATCTCCTGTTCTCTAGTACATGTAATCTTCTTTGTGCTTGCGTCATTGAGCAGCCAACGCGAATGGCCAATACTTTGCAGACCCGAGGTGGACGGCCAACTATCAGGGTAAACGCTTGCCGTCAGAGAGCGTTACTGGTTGCGGGGGGTGGGGGGTGAACGCGCGCCTCAATTGTGGGGTTTGATAATCCTGGCTTTCTGATTGGGCATTGGATTGAGAAGGTGCCTGAATCGAGGCATCCCTCTTATCTAACACCTTGGCCAGGTTCGCGGCTTCCTCTGAAGGCTTGGTCCGGTGGAGGGTTACCAATGTTCGCGACTCGGCGAGGCGGGCCTGCTGCGAATGCTCATGAGTCAGTGTTGCGATCTAAGGCAGCCAAATCCTAGCCCCTTATCCCAGATCTCACCAAACTGGGCTGAAAATTGTTGAATTTCCTAGTCATTTAAAGTGTCGTATGTTCCATCCTGATCCCTCGTGAATATTCCCGACTGCTCCGCCGCTAGAGCCTGAGCTCCTGAAGTCCGCAAGATCGCCAGTTAAACAATGGCTCCTTCATCGCGCAAGTAGGTTATGGGACTCTATCGCTTTGAGGGACTCATTTTTATCTCTGACTCAAATACACCTCACCCGAACAAGCTAACAGGAGCCTGAGATCGCAGCTGGCAAACGTCGTAGGGTCTCTCAACTTTGACATTGGCGCCCCCCCCCCGAAGCGGAACCTATTGGCTGATGGAATCTCAGGTAAAACACATGGTTTGCACGGGGAGAAACCTTAAACACAGATGCCACCCTTATCTTCCGGAGATAAGACATTCGAGTAGGTACATATCCCACCAGGCTCTTGCTCCTCCCTGGAACAATGAACGCCATGACTCGGAATTTCTCAGATCAAGCAGATGCAAGCTAAGATTTCCTTGGGGACAATCCTATCCACTGCTGCTAAGCACTCTCGCGGTGGCCTCTTGTCAAATTGGCGGAATGTGGAGGGCATTCTCTGGTCTGTAATGCTTGGTGGTCCAATGATGTTGTTAGGCGCTCCTTCGGAGAACAGACCCACTTAATATCTTATACTGATGATTCTTGACCCGATGTCCGACACAAAAGGGTTTGACTTCTTGGAGTCCGGTCGATGACAGGGACCGGACATGTCAGCTCGAAATTTTGAGACACACCTTTCTTCCGCGCATACCCTCTCTATAAATGCGTTAATGTAATAAAAACAAGCACAATAGAGATTAAAATGAAGAAGAAATTTGAAAAAAAAAAGTGCGGGAATTGGTACAACAATACTGCTGGGAGTATCCCAGCATGTCGAGTGAAAATAGAGGCTACGGGAAAAGCAGCAGCGACGACGCTGGAGCCACGGGAAGCTGCTCCATCCACTCCTTTAACCAACCAAAATGGAGCTCGCTTCATGTCCTAGAGCCGCGCTTCGTGGGAGGCTGGGCGGTAGGTTTGTTTGTGCATGCTGTGTTCCCAGGCAGGTCGAACCTGAGCACTTAATTTGGAATCCCACTAGCGGAGCTCGGAGACAAGATCAGCAAGCGAGACTATTCTTTCTCTACACGAGTTTCACCCGATCACACCCCCCTCCCCCGCCATCAACAGCACCCGACTCTCTGCCTGGGTAGGGGTCTTTTTCGTAACCACTCGCCTCGCTTACACCTCTTATCATCGAACGTGGCAAGACCGTTGCTGCGACACCGCCGCTCCGCAGCGACGCAGGGGGCACCGGACCATGAATGTACGGTTGAACCTATTCCGTCCATTTCATTAACCGACCAAGACGAAGCTCTCCTGCAATTCCCGCGGAATATCGGCGGTTCCGCCGATCTGACTCTGGCAAGACCACTTCAACAGAGTCATTTTCTTACTACACGGGTCGCATTCGAGAAATTTTCGAGGGGACGTGAACATGTCAGAGGCCCATCTATAAATTCTCAGGCCAGAGGAAGGGAGAATGTCGGTGGCGAAACAAAGGCCGCACCTTTGTTATTGTTACAAATGCCTGCAGATGGGCAAAAGGCGGCCCTAGCCAGTAATTACTCCGAGTTTCCGTAATCTATTTCTGGTTGGGGAAAACCAAAAAAGGATATATCGACTTTTCCCTTTCCCTTCGAGTGGTGATATAGCCCCGATCCTTATTCGGCCCTGGCTCGTAATTAGCTTGCCGAGGGGACAGGGTCCCGGCCCGACGACTTTAAGGGGTGCTAAATTCAACACCAACCCGACCGTTCGGAGCCTCCCATGGCCAGATGTTTGAAGCATGGGTGTGAGAACTATGAACACGAACAACACGCAACGCACCACAACGCGTCCGGCTATCCCGTTAACCTCGTCGACGCCTCCAAAAGGGATTGAAAATTTTACGGATCACCTATGAGGCATTCAAACAGTGCATTCAGCCAATGCCTGATGGGACATTTGCAATCTGAGATGGTGAGAAGATTTTCGCGGACGTGGCCGTCCATCGAATCGGCGCACTGCTCCCTGACCTCACGCATCAACAGAACCTCTGAGAACGGACTTGAACAATAGATTGCTGAGTGTTTCTCGTTGCTTCACCACCTTCGCTTTCGATGAAATGTCGCACTTGCATCGTGGGGGCTAAATCCAACTCCACGCTCACAGCCGATAGACTGGGCTCAATCGCCGACTCAAGGTATGATCTACAAACAAACCTTGAAGACAAACTGTACCACCAAGCTCGCAAGCTAAGGCTTCGCTGCTCAGGCAAATCATGTACGGTTACTTCAATCACATTTTTCCAATCCGGAACTAGCGGCGAAGGGCCTCTCTCCTTTACGCCGCTTAAATGCTGACCTCCCATCCCATGGCTCATTCCCAGGCCAACCATGAGGTGAAAATGGCACATCCCGACACTTTCTCCGCGGATTCTACGGCTTTTGATAGAAGCCTGGTCCCGAACCGAGACCTAGGCTGGCTCGCCTCGGCCTCGGCCGCGGTGTATGTTTTGAGAGGGCTAACAAGCGAAGTTTCGTATCCCTGCTGGGTTTTCAATCCCAAGGCTAATTTCATTCTCATAAGGATCTACATGCAGGGTGAGCACGGTGAGGCTGCTCTTCCCATTCGCTCTTCTAGTCGCGTGGCCGGAACTCGGGCCACAGATCCGCAAAGACGATGACACCTGGAATGTTTCACCGAAAGCGCGCGTCATTTGATTGGGCCTGGTAGTCGATCTCAATAGTCCAACCCTCCCCCACCCTCAATGCACCATATGGTACTTGAGTAGGGAGTCTCCTTCAACCCTGTCCCAGGCTTGTGGTTCGATCTAGGATGGTAGAAATAGTTTAAAAGGGAGGGATGGGTACGAATTCCCTCATGAACCATTAAACCTAGGACGGCTAGAATGTAACACCGTATGACATTAATTCTGTCAAATGAACCGAGCTACGTTACGAGAATTTCCAATCACGCAACTGAAGCACACTGGCAGGGAGGTGTAAACGGGTAAGCGTTTCGCTTGAACTAGATCCTTCGATTTTCCAAGCCTGAGGTCCCCGATAATATTACAGAGATTGCGGCCCTGAAGTGAGGTATGTGGTGGCGGAGCTCGGCGTGTGTGGGGGAACTGGACACGAGTCCCTAGTTGTCTCCGTTTGTAGTGGGATGTTCCAGCATATACGAATTTCCAGGCATCCGGGTAGGTTCACCAACAGAACCATGGAGACCAGAAAGGTATAAATTCAAGCCGTGCCAGCTCAGAATCCCCTCATCCTCCTCCACCCCTCACTTCCAGATACTTTGAAGCTGCCTCTTATATACCTCCCCGAAAACATCTTCCTCCATCCACCCTAGTCAATTGGATCCCGCGAAACAGTTGGGGTCAATTAGCTTCATCTTGACTCGCACTAGACCTTTTGCGCCGGTACGACTTTGTCTTTTCGTCTCGAAATCCGCAACTCGCGCCTCACTAATTGCGAAGTAATGGAGTCCAAGGAGTCAACTTCCCGACATTCATGCCCGAGGCACTGCCCGGTGCAGAAGGTCCCCGCTCCAAACGGCTCAAACGCTCAAAACAGCCCGACAGCTGACAGCAGAACCTCATCAACCGCGACGGTGAACAAGAATTGTTCCACTGCAGGAAAACGTGGTTCAAACACGGTGGCTTTTGTGCCTTCGCGCGCCAAGTAGAGGCCGGAAAGTCTGGATATGGGCACGTTTCGAGAAGCTCTGGTTGTCGTCGTGGAGACAAGTTCGTTCCCCGTTCGATGCGCTCTTGTTCGTTTGCCCTTCTATTTGGATACTATCATTGACACCTTTAAGCAACTTAATACCGCATAAAATCCCCTTTTCATCACCCATTGACCAGCCTCGGGGTTTGCTCCGCAGTGCGCGGGATCTCGGCGAAACGATAATACTTCGCCACCCAAGTGTTGAGTTGGGTGACCAGCCATCAGGTCCTTCTTTGAAAAGGTAACAGAGGCCTACTCCTAGAACTGTCATACATTGAACCATTGATTGGGGGCGATGTGAGTTGCGGGGCCTACGCTCCGATAGACGGACCGGGGGGTCATCGGAAAACCTAGTCACTTGTGCTGAGCGTTCCGACTGTGTTGGTAGCCCAAAATTCCCAGAACCCGGTATGGTAAGGGTGATGGGTCTTGTCGGCAGTAATCACTCCTGCTTTTGATCCCGGGGGTTGTTTGTCATCCGTTTTACGTGTTGTTTCAGATTTCTTTCCTGTGCACAGTGGCTCGCCGAGCGCCCTTAACTACTACCCCCCACATCAGTCATTTTATATTCATTGCCTTATCGACATATCCTTTCTGCTGTCTCCTTCCTGATGTGATGTATCCTCCTTCGCGTCATTTGGTCGATTGTTTCGTCCGTAACCCCGTTCGCCTTGGACTTATTTATCTTCCCTCTTTCTGACTTTCTTCCTTTAGAGCCCTCTATGCTCTCTCCAACCTCCTCTCCCCATCCCATTCACGTTCTGTCTTTCCACTTGTTGGGACTTGTCCCTATAATTTCGTCCTTTCCCCGCCTCACTCTACGTTCTTTCCTTGACGTTGCGCCTTTGAAGCCGCTTAGCTAAGCCCTTTATCGTTTGTTTTACGTGCTAGATCTTGTCAGATAGATTTATCGTTCGGTGTCTTTAACTAGTTCTGGACTTATCCGGGTAGGTAGAATGGTATGAAGCCATCGAGGACCCGTAACCGCACGGACCGAGAATCGGAACTGATTCAAGACCGGTTCTGGGAAACCCGCGCGAACGCGTGGCCGTACCGATATTGACAGCATCAACTTGAATCGGTAATTCTCAACCCGGTAGAAGGGGCAAAGGGGGTCGGGCTGCTTGGGTTGGTCGACGAACACTGTAAGAGGGCGTGCCACGTGGTATTTGTTTACGCATGAGTTGTGGCTTCGGGTCAGGGATGCCGATCCTGGTTCCGAAAGAGGGAGTGAAAACGTGGTCGCGATTAGCTTCCCAAGGGACGATGTCATTAAACGGGGCGCATAATAAAACCCCGGACAAGGTCTCTGTGCCCAACTTGACGTTGTTCTCAAAAATTCAACATCCGCGCAATCACTCGCAGCTCGCCTTCGTTGGGGTAGCTTTTTTGATAAACACGGACAATTAACGCTTGGGGGCCTCCAGCGAGCCTCCCAGCCTAGTCGGAGCGCGTATCCCTAAACAAAAGGCGCACTGGTCATCGAGAAAGGCAACAAATGCAGTCTGTCAGATGGTGGGGCATTATATACATGTTAAGGGGCTGAGATGGAGAGCGGGTTTGGCGCGTCCCTGGCCGCCAACCTGGTGGTCCAGGTGGTGCAACGCCCTTTGGCGCAGGAAAGGCCTTTGTAATCAACCGACATGAACTATGAGTTGCCGAGCATAGCTTTACTTCATCCGTTTCTCAATGGGGGCTAAATCCAATTCCGAGTTCCACGCAGACTCGCTCTGTGGCTTCAACGCTAACTACAGGGATGAGATGGATGATATATTGAGACTATCCGCATGGCCAATTCTGGAAGTCAAGTTTCGCCTCGGTCAACGATGAGCGCTCGACGGCGATCACCTTGTCAGATTACAACGGCCGGTCGCAAGCCCCTCTCTGTCTCCGTCGCGCCCTCTGCTAACACCGAGTCCCATAGCTCATTCTTCAGCAGACAATGAGGAAGCAGCGGCATATCTCTACGCTTTCTCCTCCATTTGTACGTATTCAGATGGAAGCCTGATCCTGACCCGTGACCTAGGTCGCCTGGCCTTAGCTTTTTAGAACGGCGTGCAGGGGAGTTTGGTATTTCCGCCACTTACCTAATCCTTCGAAGCAAAGCCAATTTCATTTTCATAAGGATCTAAAGGCGGGGTAAGTCTTGTTAGGTGCTTTGGTCCATATCCCTTCTGCTCGCTTGGCACGAACCCGGCTACGGCTGTTCCGTAACAACGATCGTCGCCAGAAAATTGCTATCGAAACCGGGTTAGGTGGGAAGACAAAAGAGCGTTTCAATCGAGAGGACGTGGGACTCCTACTGGTCATTTGACTCGGTACTCGATTTCAGACGCCCAACGCTTCGCCACTGATGCTCGATGGGCGCGAATCCCTCATGAACCAGTTGTTAACTCTGAAGACAGCCAGAATGTCGCAGGGTAAACTATTCTTTCAATAAACTGGGCTACCTTGAGAGAATAATATCCGACTTCTAGGCTCATGGGCCCAGGTCCAACCAAAGCCCACAAGCAACGGGGAGGTGTAAACGTGTACACGTTTAGTTTCACTGAGCTAAACTCCTTGGATATACGGGACTAGTATCCTCCGATGATATTAGGTACATTGCAGCCCTGAAATGTTCCACATGGGCAGCGGAGTGCCCCGTTCTTCGCGGAGGTCGAACACAACAAGCCACAAGCTTGGCGGTTCCTCTGCCGAAATACTTTAATGCCCAGGCATCCGGATTTTGGCTCATAAAACGAGAGGTGAAAGCCGTAGCTTTGGGGGATATAAATTCAAGCCGTGCGCGCCCCGAATTCTTTCATCCTCCTGCCCCCCACTCCTAGATACTTTCGAACTTGTCCCCTATATATCTCCGCGGAATCACTGAGTTCACTCAAATCAGCCAGATAGCGCGAAACACCTGAGCTCATCTCGTTTCGCATTACACCTGTTTATCACGGGTATGAGTTTGTATTCTTCGATTTCGAACCTCGCAACTCACATCTTACACCTCATAAATTGCTAAGTAATGGATCCCAAGGAGTTCACTTCCCGCAATTCATGCCCGAGACACTGCCCGGTATACAAGGTCCCCACCCCGAAGAGCTCAAACGGTGAAGACTGCGCAAATGCCGGTACGGGCGCCTCCTCGACGGCCACCAAAAACAAGCAGGGTGCTACTGCAGGAAGACGTGGTTTGAATACGGTGGCGACAGTGCCTTCGCGACAAAAGTAGAGGCCGGAGACTCTGCGTACGGATGAGAGGCCTTGTCACCTTGGAGACCGCACGAGGCTGAGGCTTAGGTTGTTGTGTTCTTGCGCCTTTGTGCTCCTATTTGGAGGATGTCGTTGGTATCTTTAGGCAATCTAAGACCGCATGTAATCTCCTTTCGATGTCTCATGGAGCAGCTCAAGGGATCCATTTGCCGTGCGCGCGGTGTCGGCGGAGGTCAATGCTTTGCCGCCGGGTGTTGGGTTGGGTGGCCGGCCATCGGGTCCTTGCTTTAAAATGGAACCGAGTCCTACTCTGAGAACTGCCATACATCGAACCGTTGATTGAGGGCGTGGTGAGTTGCGAGGGCTACGTTTCGATGCGCGTCTGGCGGGGGTCATCTGAAGCCCTAAGTCAGTGGTGCCGAGCATTCCGACTGTGTTGGTAGCCCAACCTTGACAGCAGAAATCTGAATCGGTGATTCACAACCCGGTAAGGTAAAGAGGGTCTGGCTGCTTGTGGCTGGTGGATGATCGCTTCGAAGTGAATGCGGTGTAGCCGGGGAGCCAATACTTTGTACCCTAGCGCTGAGGTAGGTGGTCAGTCATGGGACTAGACGCTGTTCCTGATAGAAGAAGTGATAAGAAGAAGTGATAAATGATCGCTCAGAGAGCTGCTCTCCGCTGAACCGTTGACCTGGGATCCTGTGAGTGGATAACGGTGGTCATCGGGAGGTAAAGTCAACGCCGATGATGCCCGGTGTTCCGACGGTGTTGGTATTGGTAGCGTGAACTTCAAGAAACCTAGAAAACATGAAGTTTAGGCGACCCGATCTAGTAGAAGCAACAGGTCGGGACGTGGTTGACGAGTTGGCTGTCGGTTTGTTTGTGCATGGTTTGTTCCAGGCAGTTTCTTAATCTGGCTCGTTCCCACCGTTTCTCGTATAACGGGCGCGCGGATCCGGAGCTCGGAGATAAAACTGGCACCGAGTCTACGCTTTTCTCTACATGACTTTCATCCGCCCACCCTCCCCATCAACGCGTAAAACAGCACTTGGCTCTCTGCCAGGGTGTGGGTCTTTCACTTCCCCGCTCGCCTCGCCTGCATCTCCAATGGTCGAACGCGGGAGAAGCGTTATGCCGACGCTGCACCTCGGCACCTAAAGTTGACGCTATTCCATCCATTCCTTTAACCGACCAAGACGAATGTCTCGTGCGATTCCCGCGGAATATCGGCGTTCCTGCTCATATGATTCTGGCGGGACCAGTTTGAAGGAACGATTCGGGACGCGGTGACAGTCTGGTCACCATACCTCGAGGCAGTAGCCGTGTACACGGGTTGCATTCGAGAAATTTACGTGATATGACATCTCAGGGGTCAGCCGGTCTGTACCATTGCAAGTCAGAGGAAAGAATCACGTGGCGGGGAAGAAAGCGCGGCAACCCATTGGAACGGATGCCCATAACAGGCAAAAGGGCGGCATTGGCCGGTAGTTACTCCGTCTTTTCGTTGCTTGTTTCTGGCTCGGGAAACCCACAAAAGGATATTTCCATGTTTTCTCTTCTCTCCTTTCGCTTCCAGTGCTGAAATTGCCCCCGATCTTTGTTCGACCCTGGCTGCAATTAGCTTTCCGAGGGAAGACATGGGCGACATGGCGCTCAACGGGGTCTCTGCCCAGCTTCCCGGCGTCCTCAAGGAATGCTCAATATAACATCCGCCCGATCGTTCGGTGCCTCCCAGTCTGCCCCGTTTTGTCTGCACCACGGGTGTGAGAACTATGATGAACACGGACAACACGCCTCACAAAGCAACCCCTCCCCCTAGCCGAGTCGACACGTCCAAAAGGCGATTAAAACTCACGAATTACCTATGAGACATTCAAATAATGCATTCCGATAAAGCCTGGTGGGACATTTGCGCTCTGAGAGGATGAGAAGTTCAGCATCCCCGGTGATCCATCCAATCGGTGCATCGCACCCTCACCTCTCACATCATCAGACCCTTGAGGACCAGCTTAAACAATGGAATGCCGTGCTGGCCTCCCATCCCATGGCTCATTCCCCAGCCAACAATGAGGCGGAAATGGCCCTGTTTGACTCTTCTCCGCCGATTCTCGGTCCCTGGACGGAAGTCTGGTATTGAACCGAGACCTAGGTTGCCCGGTCTCGGGTTTCTAGATACAATGGTTTGCAAGGGGGTTTGGTATCCCCGCCGCTCACCAAACCCAGAGGCGAATTTCATTCTCATAGGGATTTACAGACGGAGTGAGTGCTGTTAGGCACCTAGTCCCATTTGCTCTTCGGGTTGCTCAGCCGGAACTCGACTACAGCCCTTCCGCGGCGATAAGCGACGCCAGAAAAGACGACCAAAACCAAATTGGGTTGAAAGACGAGAGCGTGTTTCAACGGAGAACGCGCGTCATTCCTCCTCCTGAACATTTGATAGGGCCTAGTACTCGATCTTAGCAACCCAAACCCTCGTGCCGGGGGCACCATATGGTACTTGTGCGGACCTTCCTTCTCCGAGTCGAATAAACCCTGGAATAGGGTTGTTGTTCCATCTAGGGTGCATGACCGGCACGTGACTTAGTGTGTGTTTACACCTTGGAATTCGTGTCGATTGATGTATGTTTAAAACCTGATTTCATGTTGATTGATTTATGTTTACGTGCGGAAAGGTGGGGGGACGGGTGCGAATCTCCTTATGAGCCCATTGTTAGCCCCAGGACGGCCAGAACGTAGCATCCTATGCCACTCTTTTTTGGTAAATGAACTGAGGCACCTTGAGAAAATTTATGTCCTACAATCGAAGCCGACTAGCAGGGGGATGTAAACGGGCCAGTCTTTCGTTTGAACTGAAATCATTTGATATTTCCAAGTCTGTGGTCTCGGACATTATAACTGAAATTGAAGCCCTGAATGAGCCATATGGGCACGGGGTTCGGCGTGCTGCGGGCGAAGGCAACATAAGCCCCAATTGGAATGGCACGCTTCTACATACAAATTTCCGGACATTCGGATTGTTGGTCACCAACGGCACAATGGAAGCCAGAAGGATTTATACTCGAGCCGTGCCATCTCATAATCGCCTCATCCTTCTCCTCGCCCTCGCCCCTGCTCCCAGATACTTTTGACTCTGCCTCTTAGAGACCTCCACGAACATCTGCCTCCACCCTAGTCAATTGCATACCGCAAAATAGCTGTGACCAATTTCCTTCATCTTGTTTGCACTAGACCTGTTGACACCGGTATGACCCCGTCTTTCGGTCTCGAGTATCCGCAACTCACACCTCCCTAATGCTAAGGAATGGAGTCCAAGGAGTCCACATCTAGTAATCCATGCCCGAGGCATTGTCCTGTGCTCAAGGTTCCTCCTCCGAAGAGCTCAAACGCTCAAGACGGTGCGAATGCCGACAAAGGAACCTCGTCGGCGGGGACCGAAAACAAGGATAGTGTCACTGCAGCAAAGCGCGGTTCGAATGCGGTTGCTACAGTGCCTTCGCGCTACAAGTAGAGGCCGCAAAGTCTGGGTATCTGGGCGTTTCGAGAGGGTTTGGCCGTCGTGGAGACAAGCTTGTTCCCTATTCGATGTGCTCTTGCACTTTTGTGCTCCTATTTGGAGCATGTCGCTGGTATCTTTAGGCAAAATAAGACCGCATGTAATCTCCTTTCGATGTCTCATGGAGCAGCTCAAGGGATCCCGCTGCAGTGCACGCGGTGTCGGCGGAAGGTCAATGATTTGCCACCCGGGTGTCGGGTTGGGTGGCCGGCCATCGGGTCCTTGCTTGAAAATGGAACAGAGTGCTACTTTTAGAGCTCTCATACATTGAACCGTTGATTGAGGGCGTGGTGCGTTGCTGGGGCTACGCTCCGATGGGCGGACGGCGAGGGTCATCTGAAGCTCTAGTCAGTTGTGCTGAGTGTTCTGACTGTATTGGTAGCCTAAGCTTGACAGCAGAAAATTTGAATCGATGATTCACAACCCGACAAGGCAAAGATGAACTGGCTGCCTGTGGCTGGTGGATGAACATTGGCACGCAATGAAAAGCTGGCGTGGGGTTCGTCTGCGCATGTTTTTTTAGGGTACATATGCTTAGGTACATTTCTATCGAGTGGAAATTCCCAAACTAACCTGGCGAATTACCAAAGAAATGAAGAAACTGACTAACGGGGCTGAGATGGGTGCCAGTGAGAAGTGAGGGGGTAAGTCACCCCCCGAATCGTGGCACCTTGTCCTCAGCCCCTCCTGGCGGAGGAGCTCGCGACGGAGCTAAGGGGCTTAATTAAATCCGTGAGCTTAATCACTTTCAAGCTTCCCCCTACGTCCTCTGCCCCCACCCAGACCTCCCTAATGCCAACCTTAACTCCTCCATTCTCATAATCACTCCCTGCACCTGTTTCGGTACATTGCTCCCGCGAGGTCGAGTCTAACGTGGCTTTCGATTTGTTCCTCAAGCCGTAAGCACGTAACGTCTCGATTACACCTATCAAGTAGGTCTGGACGTCTTAATTCTCTCATTCTTTTGGATCGACCCGCTAACTCTAACCTGCCTTCGGACTAGCGCTCTGCGGCTCATTGCGTTGCAGGCACTGCCATTGGATCTCTCCTCCATTCTCTTTACCCATGGACTCCCCGGTTTTCCCTCCTTTCCTCCCATATTCTTCATCTGCATGTAGTACCAGTTCTTTCTGTAATATTGAATTCTCAAACTAACCTGGTAAATTTCCCAAGAAATACAGAAAACCCAAGGTCGCGAAACGGCAGATGTATTAGGAGAGTTCCCAATCGAGGTAGTATGGGGCATTTACAACGTGGTGTACGGAAAAATCACAACATCTCGGTTAGGAGAATTCCCTACCGGAACTTGCCATAGTTGACAGGAATGTCGCAGCTCTTTCCTCCTCCTGTCGTCAAAGGGGCTGGGCTCCTGTTCGTTAACCTTGACGTTTTCGACGCGGTCGTCCTCCTCGACCTCCGTGGCTTTGGCCTTCCCTTTCCCTTTGACGATCCCTTGGCCTTCTTAGGCTGGGCTGTCGCAGAAGACGATCCACCCTCGTTGGATTTATCCGCGTACAACATCGCGTGGATCCTGCTGTGCAGCGGGGACACTTCGCCCTTCTCTTCTGGAGGGAGCACTCCCAAAAAGAAGCGGCACTCGGCATCTTCCTCCGAGGCTTGAATAATTTCGAAGCGTCGGCGGTGGCGTCGTCCGTGGCGATGGCGGTTCCGTTGAAGCGGTGGGGCCCGGCAG
>WSTY01000724.1:4509-15307 GCA_019633465.1 Tulasnella sp. 417 | reverse complement strand
TCGACGTCGGTGCCGGCCTGGTCGTGGATCGCCTGTGCTTCGGTGAACATGGTCTTCGCTTCGTGGTACTTTGCCTGGGCATGATAGATCTCTCCCAGTCCGAGCAACGCGTTCGCTATGCCTTGCTTGTCATTAGCGTTGGTATGAAGGGTGTGCGCAGCTCGGTAGGCCTTGTCGGCTTCATCGTACTTGCGCTGACAGCGATAAACGTCCCCAAGCCCACCCAAGGCGTTCGCGCGACCCAAGTCATCCCCGCACACATCCCGAGCCAGGATAAACGCCTCCTCAGCCTTGCGGTATCGGCACTGGATGATGTAAACCTCGCCGAGTCCGAGCAGCGCGTTCGCTCTACCCCGATCCTGGCCGCTCCGAGCGTGGATGCCCCGCGCCTCCTGGTAAAACTCCTCTGCCTCTTTGCACTTGAGCCACGCACGGTATACATCCCCCAATCCACACAGCGTTCTAGCTCGACCCAGGTCGTCCTTGAGGCATGCGTACATGGTCTTCGCTCGACGGTAGCAGCCTTCTGCATTGTCATACTGGCATTGCGTCCTGTAGACACTACCGAGTTCCTCGAACGCCCTAGCTCGACCAGCTGGGTCGCCCCCGCTTGCGAAGTGGGCCTGCGCATGGATGTAGGCCTCCTCTGCCTGTTGGTACTCGCCACGTGCATGGTGGGCGCGGCCGAAAACGAATAAGATGTTGGCGGCGGTGAGCTGATCCTCGGGGGAACGAGCAACCTCCAGAGCAGTGCGGTGTATCGATTTCATCCCCTTGAAATCGGAAGTCAAGTAGCGCGTCGGGGCTGGATGGCACGAGAGAGAAGTGGAGCGGATTTTAAGGCCGAGACGGGTGGGACTGAATGGAATACTCGATGGCTGAAAGGAGACGATTAGCGACTACGCGACTGTCGGATACAACACGTCGCTTACCAGACGGCTGACCTCCGCTAGACAATCCTCAACGCTAGGCCTGTCTTTCGGATTCGGAGCCCAGCACGATGTCATCAAACGAAAGAGGCCCCGGATCTGAGACATCTGTTCGCCCTGAATCGACTTAGGCACCTTGCCCTCGATGATACTCATTGTAATGGGCACCGCGGAGTCGGTACCAGGAAAGGGAAGTTGATCTGTCACGATCTGGTAGAGGTTGTCGTGCTGGAGTCAATATCTCTATCCTGGTGGAAACCAGCCAACTTACCTCCCAGCATGTCCATGCGGCGGCCCAAATATCACTGGGCAGGCTAGGTCGCTCCCCCATGATGACTTCAAGGGCCGCCCAGCGCACGGAATACTCGGGCTTGGTTAAGGTCAGATCCTCATCAGGAGTGGTTGGTACAAGTATCGGGGAAGAGTCGACTGCGGATGGGTCGCCAATCATCGTTTGCAGGCTCGGGAAAGATGAGTGAACGTTGTTTTCCGGCTGCACTTTAACAACGCGTGCCGAACCAAAGTCTGTGATGACAGCATTGTACGACGCGCTGACTAGGATGTTATACTAAGATTTTGGTCGAGTTACTACCCGCGTTTCTGAAGGACCACGAAAGCACCCACCGACTTGAGGTCGCCGTGACAGATGGGAGGCTCGCGAGTATGAAGGTAGTGAAGCCCCTCGAATGTATCTCGGATCTAAACCATGGGGACGGGTAAAATTTGAGAGAGAACTTGTCAAACGATGCTCGCTCACCAGTGATATGCGCTCGGGTATGGCACACTTCGCAGCCATGAGGAACTGGCGGACGTTTCCATTCGGCTCCCAAGAAGAAACCAGCCATGCAACACCCCTTTCGAGGTCTTCTACAAACCCAACCAGCTTTGCAACATTTGGATGATTTAAGCCATCTAGGACCCCGAGCTCGTGTACAAAAGCCTGAAACATAAAATGAAGGTAGGTAAGGGGAGGCGATCAACGAACACGGTACCTACCCTCGAGGTCCTATCCTGATCCATTTCGTCATCAAATCGGAGCTGTTTTACGGCCACTTCAACTTTTGATCCTTGCGAGCTGTTGTACCGGTCGGGCGTTTGGACCAACGTGGCCTTATATACGTCACTCTTGCCACCCCATCCATGCGGGCCACACTCCGCTGGGACGATTTTATCGGGCTGGACACGACGATGGTGGAGCCCTCTAAGAATATTTTGCTGCAAGGAGGTCAGTCCACCGACTCTTCTATCACTGCAGCAGAAAACGCCCACCACAGCTTGTCCGGGTGCCCTAGCATCGTGCTGGTCCCTTCGTTCATCAGCCATATGCATACGGCTGAGCCCGAGGGTACCAACACGTAAGATCTAGAGAGGGAATCGAATAGCTCTGTTCTTATTCACAAGTAACTGTTGAGGGTAATGAGAATTGAGAGTTGGTAAAGATTCTGTGTGCGGGAGAGAGAGAGGAAGAGAGTGGTTGAAGAGAAGAAATGGCGATGGCGAAATTCGTTTCGCACTTAGAGCAAAACCCAAGGGTCCACTGCCTCACCGTGTATAGGGCATGGTCGATCGTGTTATCATAGGCTCAGGTCTGCTCGATTTGGGAAATCAAGCGCGGAATAGCGTGAAGGGTGAATCAGCGTGAGTTCGGAAGCGGTTCGAGGCAGATGAGATCAAGTGGAGGATGTTTCTAGCACCAGGGTGGTTCGGTAGAATCTGGAGCCTGTTGTAGTCCTTAAGGCTTGATCGACCTCGGATGAAGTGCAGTCTTCAATTCTTCAATCCTTCAATCTGTTGCTTCGTCGCTAACGTTGCTCGCCGTTTACACCACGCAGTCCAATTCGACACCATACTAAATAGAGGATACCTGGTCAATAGTTCCCGAGCGCCGGGCAGGCTCCTGCTTGGGCGCTTCCTCAACTTGAATGTTGGCATACATCGGGTCCCAGAATTCCTTTTGTTCGGTAAGGCCCATCTGATCAATCAGGCTGGTCCACCTCTGCTTTACTTTCATGAGCGCCTTTGAGAGTTGCCTAATCCGGTGGGGAGGGTCGCCGGGGACTTCGATCGATATTCCGCACCGTGTGCTTTAAGGGACGACGCTAGCCCAAGATGGCTCTCCACGCCGGAACCAGGTCACAGGCACATTTGAGGGTGGTTCCATTCCAGTTCCTTCTTCCATAAAAAGTCTGCAGGACTCCAGAGGAGCGGTAGGGGCAGCGATTTCGGATGCAATGTTCTTGAATATCATGCCAAGGCCATACGACATGTGGTTGTTATCGGTTGACCTTGGGAGGTGCTGTCGGATGTGCGTTGAAGACCACCGAACGTGCCGAGAGAGTGGCGCGCAGTCGCACGTCAGGAGACAGCTTCAAGGACTCCAGACGGACCATGTAGGTCATTTCGAGTGACGCCTTGTTTGTCAGCCCCTGCTGCCTAATGGCGGCATATGGGACAGAGCAATGCTAAGACCCCTGCGACCTGTAGAAGCTGTATCCAAAACGTCACAGTTGATGCCTGTTGCCTTTGTAGATGCAAAGGGCTGTTTCAATCACGCGTGCCAAGCTCCATGTTGAGACTTGCTGCACAGTGTTAAATAGTTACTCTACCATGCTACGGGCATCGCCGAGAGGGAAACCAGATGTCTTCCAGTACTTTCTCTGTGCTGGATGTAGCTGTTCTACCTTGCCCCGGGTGGTTCAAAGCGCCACGCAGCCACAAGCGAGGGCCCAGTCCTAACACAACTGAGCCCTCAAGTCGATCGAGTGTAACGAGGCACTCGATAAGCAATGCGAGGATCGGTCGGGTGAGGAACATGGCGTGGACTTCCTGCAGCGAGGTTACCGCAATCGGTCTGTCCAGACAGGACATAGGCGAGCGCACGCCGCGCGTCTCTATGCCTATTCCGCTGTGGACGCTTCATCCGGAGTGGATGGACATAGCAGACGTGAAGAGAAAGCATCGCCATTAAAGGAATTCGATTCTGAAGCTGCCCAAGAAGTAAAATACAGGGTGGCGTGGAAGAAGAATCCAGTCTGGAAGGTTGATGAACAGAAGTGGACGATATTAGAGTGGCCTCCTCCTGAATCGAACTTGATGTTGGCGCACAAGAGGTCCTCGCCGTCGGCGTTCAACACTGTAAGAGCTTAAATTGACTTGGAACCTTGAATGAAGAGCCGTAAGGATGCCATCAGCTGGAAGGTGGTTTGGGATGCACACACTACGGAGAATCTCTCCGGCAGTTCGACGGTCTGCTGCACCACCCTATGATATCCTTGCTCCACCGAACGTTGGATGTCATCATTTGCGCTTTCACTAAATGAGATAGTATATGCGATCCCAAGCTTCAATTTCTGGGACGTACGCTTCTTGATTGTTGGTCGGTTGCTGAAAGGGCAACCACCAACTCCCGTTTCCCGTACGTGGTGTCTTTATTGATACTTTTCTTGGGGTTCGGAAAGTGCATCACCTTTTCCTCTTCTTTCATGTCTTCCGGACCATCTACCTGTCTCGACCTTTTCGTCTGCAAGTATGACGTTATTTCTCGTAGTCTCCTTCAGAATCCGCAACTAGTCAGAGGCTCATGCTCGGTTCGCATAACAGGACCGATCCCCCTTGTAATTTTCTATAGAAGCCCTGTTGTTGTTTACGAGGATGACGCCATGCGGCTTGTAAGATATTTGTTCCTACCTTGAAGAATGTTCGGTTCGTCCGACTGGATTGAACACCTTCCGATCAGGGATCGGCTTTGTCAGCGGTCTACGATCTCGCAGGGCCCTCACCAATGCTCCCTATCCATGTGTCGTCACCGTCAAGCACTGCAACAGCAAGGGCGGCCATGCATAAAATAGATGGTTGATGCAAAAGAACCCGTTATAAGTACTCTAAGCCATAGGTTGGATGGTAGGGTGATGGGTCTGTCCAGGAATTACGGGGGCTTAAGCGCCCGTCGACTTCTTCATCCTCGGCAGATCCAAAGCGCCTTTCCCTCTCATTCTATGGTTTTACGTCGCCTCCCTCTTTCACACCCTTTTATTTCCCTTTGTCCATCTTCCTCCCTGGCTCTTGACTTTTCCTTTTCTACATTGCTCCATCGTGTTGTCTAGGGTCTTTCTCTCGGTATTTCCCACTTTCCCATCTATTCATATACTTTCTGCCTGTTGGTCACTTTAGCTCTTGTTCTTGCTATGTCGTTTTCGCTCCTTCCCCTTGACCCCCACTGACCCCTTCCTCGTCCCGGAGAACTAGAAAACCTAGGACTCAGCGCAGGGCCGGCATCCTGTTGGTGCGGCGGAGTTGTTGTCAGCTTTGCAGTGAAGAGAATGCCAAATACACAGTGGAAGGAGAGCTCCATCCCCTTTGAGCTCTTCTCAACTTCACCTTATACTAAGCTGTCGCTGCTGCCCAAGCGACGATTCAACGCCTTCCCCTCCCCCGCCTACCTGACCACGTTGCGCCAGACGCTTCCCGAGGGCTCGCATTGCGACAAGTTTGGCGACGAATTCAGGTACCCCCGGACCGGGCACGTGAATACTTCCCTACTGGTTGATGGTCATTTCACATCCAGAAATTATATTACTTGACCGCGGTCCGTAAATAATCGCCGGGAGGCAACAGCATCAAACAAGAAGCGTCTCCGTCTTCTGCTTTGCCCAGCCCATATCTTGTTGAGTTCTCTTGTCTTGAGCGTACTACGACCCTGGAAGTACCCAATGATGATGCTATGGTGCAAGCCGTTGCTGACCTCGTCGACAGCAAACCATCACTCGGATTGCTGTCTACCATGCCTAGATATAATAAGACGGATTACCGGCGGCTGCCTGATCATTTTTCAAATCTGAATATGCGTATGGTCACTTGTGCGATTTATTTCTCGCGTCTCCTCGCTTCCCAGAAATATTCTCCACCGTTCTCAATAATATGTCTTTTCTTCCAGGCATTCTTCCTCAGTACTACAATTGTAGCGCGTTAAACGATGCTATATTGAGCTCAAAAGGTTTCGAAGTTGATTACTCGAGGATACAGAAGCTTGTGGTTTATAAATCTGGTTCAGGTCATCTCGCTAAAACTCCATTCGCCGCCCCTGGCTCTCGCCAGCCACAGCTTTCCAGATCATTATTACGTGACCTCCAGTCCCGCTGAGTTATTGCTCGTAGCAAGGTATCATATCTGCTGCATGATTAAGGAGCTCCTGGCCGTACGGCTGAGGCCCTTCAGAGAGCATTCAGGACCTCTGAATCCGGCAATCAGCGGCCCGCGAATACCGACAAGAACTCGGAAGCAGGTTCTACTAACAGCTTCTACGCTACAACTACTTCGACTCTGGGCGACGACAAAGTAGACTACCGCAACAAAACGGCTTCAATCAAGGCAACTCCAGCCACTAGGTACCTCTGCCAAGGCCCGCCCGCTAGCCCAACTCTCTCCGCTCCGCTTCTTATCTTAACGACCATATCAGCACATCTCTAATAGGCTGACTTAATACTTCGATCTTTCTCTATATTACATATTTACCTTGTCTTGACCATTGATTCAAGTTAGATTGTCACCTCCACCACGTTTTATCACGTTTGTCAGAGGTAACGGCCTCCAATGAAAAGACGGGATCGGCCGGCTTGTCTCGTAAGGTTTGCTCGAACGGCCAGGCTGTAAATAGAGCAGGCATGTGCAATTCTACTTTTGAAGAACGTTTCGCTTTCGAGTGGCACGAGGGTCAATTGACCCGGGCGCCCTTCGGCCCCGACACCTGTGGTTATTTCTTTTCAAAACGCATCCCTTATCGTGGCGCCAACTGCTTGCACACCGTTCCAGCATTTTCAAAAGGGGGGTTTGTTTTTTCAAATATTTATTCTATTCAACGCTCGCACGACAGAATCTAGTGTTACAGGATGGTACATTAATGCACAACAATCAAGATTCACGGGCTCTTTCTCAAATGTCTCTGGAGGAAACGAAACGAAACGTGATTCCGATTCTTACTTGCACTTTTTTTTTTTAATATTTCCGACTGGTGATATAGACACCAGGCGATGGATTCGCCCTTTTAACAACCCCGTTGGCCCCCCGCGTCGAATGGTCCGGTGAACGGGCCACAGCGATTCGGTTGGCGCAAGACTTGGCCCATTCTGGGTCGGCACCGCGTCCCTCGACGACCCGTTTTGATAGATTCGCATCTCCCTTCGTCCTTTTTGGCGGGACGCCGAACCTGCAAGTTGGACTCACCGGGCCCGGCGTCGGACGTCTCTCCTCCTTCCACCACCCCACTCTTGGCCCGATCGCGTCGAAGAAGGTCGAGAGCGCGCAGGACGTTGGCTCGACCGGGACCGTTGCCGATTCTAGTGTAGATCTTCTGGGCCAGCGTAAAGGCCATATCCGCATCGTTGTACTTGACCTGGGCGACGTAAGCCTCCCCGATCCCGACCAGCGCGTTGGCTTTGCCCGAGTCGTCGCCGAGACCAGCGTAGAGGTTGTACGCTTGTTGGAAAGATCGCTCCGCATCAGCGTAAAGGCCCGAGGCGTGATAAACGTCTCCAATCCCGCTCAATGCGTTTGCTCGGCCTACGTCGTTGCGGATGTGAGCGTAGATGAACTGTGCGTGAGCGAAGGACTCCTCCGCCTCATCCCACTTGGTTTGAGCGCGGTACACATGGCCTAGTCCGAGCAGCGCGTCCGCACTTCCCCCGTCGTTTCCGATGCGTTCGTAAAGGTTTAGAGCGAGGCTGAAGGAGTCGTCCGCTTGGTCGTATTTGAGCTGGGCTAGGTGAATGTCGCCTAATCCGCGGAGTGCGTTGGCTCGCCCCAAGTCGTTGTCGGTTCGGGCGGAAAGGTTTAACGCTCGGTTGAAAAGTTTCTCCGCTTCTTCGTACCTGCGCTGAGCGCGGTTCACGTCTCCCAACCCCAGTAAAGCGTTGACCTTGTCGACGTCGGTGCCGGCCTGGTCGTAGATCGCCTGCGCTTGAGTAAACATGATCTGCGCTTCGTAGTACTTGGCCCGTGCGTGATAGACCTCACCCAGTCCGAGCAGAGCGTTCGCTACGCCTGGTTTATCCTTGGCTTTGGTATGAAGGATGTACGCAGCTCGGTAGGCCTCGTCCGCCTCGTCGTACTTGCGCTGAGCGCGATAGACGTCCCCAAGTCCGCCTAAGGCATTCGCGCGACCCAAGTCATCCCCGCACATATCCCGAGCCAGTATAAACGCCTCCTCAGCCTTGCGGTATCGGCACTGGGCGCTGTACACCTCGCCGAGTCCGAGCAGCGCGTTCGCTCTACCCCGATCCTGGCCGCTCCGAGCATGGATGCCCCGCGCCTCCTGGTAAAACTCCTCCGCCTCCTTGTATTTGCACCGCGCGCGGTATACGTCACCCAATCCACACAGGGTGCTGGCTCGACCGAAGTCATTCTTGAGGCAAGTGTACATGGTCTTCGCTCGGAGGTAGGAGCCTTCTGCATCCCCGTACTGGCATTGCGCCCTATAGACACTACCGAGCTCCTCGAAAGCCCTAGCTCGACCAGCTGGGTCGCCCCCGCTTGCGTAGTGGACCTGCGCATGGATGTAGGCCTCCTCTGCCTGTTGGTACTCGCCACGTGCGTGGTGGGCCCGGCCTAACGTGAATAAGATCTTGGCGGCGGTGAGTTGATCCTCGGTGGAACGAGCAACCTCCAGAGCACTGCGGTGTATCGATTTCACCCTCTTGAACTCGGAAGTCAAGTAGCGCGTCGGGGCTGGATGGCACGAGAGAGATGTGGAGCGGATTTTAAAGCCGAGACGGGTGGGACTGGATGGGATGCTCGATGGCTGAAAAAGGACGATTAGCGACTGCGCTACTGTCAGATACAACACGTCGCTTACCAGGCGGCTAACCTCCGCTAGGCATTCCTCAGCGCTAGGCCTGGCTTTCGGATCAGAAGCCCAGCAGGATGTCATCAAACGAAAGAGGCCTCGGATCTGAGACATCTGTTCGCCCTGAATCGACTCAGGGACCTTGCCCTCGATGATACTCATTGTAATGAGCCCCTCGGAGTTGGTATTAGAAAAGGGTAGTTGGCCTGTTACGATCTGGTAGAGGGTGTCGTGCTCGAGTCAATATCTATATCCTGGTGGAAACCAGCCAGCTTACCTCCCAGCATGTCCATGCGGCTGCCCAAATATCACTGGGCAGGCTAGGTCGATCCCCCATAAGGACTTCAGGGGCCGCCCAACGGAAGGAAAACTCGGCCTTGGTTAAGGTCAGATCGTCATCAGGAATGGTTGGTACAGGTTTGGGGGAAGGCTCGACTGCAGATGTGTCGCCAATCGTCGTTGGAAGACTCAGGGGAGATGAGTGAACGTTGTTTTCCGGCTGCACTTTAACGACGCGTGCCGAACCAAAGTCTGTGATGACAGCATTGTACGACGCGCTGACCAGGATGTTAAGCTAAGATTTTGGTCGAGTTATTACCCGCGTTCCTGAAGGTCCACGAAAGCACCTACCGACTTGAGATCGCCGTGGCAGATTGGAGGCTCGTGAGTATGAAGGTAGCGAAGCCCCTCCAATGTATCTCGGATCTAAACCAAACGGGCAGGTAAATTTTGAGAGTAACTTGCCAGCCGATGCTCGCTCACCAGTGATATGCGCTCGGGTATGGCACACTTCGCAACCATGAGGAACTGGCGGACGTTCCCATTCGGCTCCCAAGAAGAAACCAGCCATGCAACACCCCTTTCGAGGTCTTCTACAAATCCCACCAACTTTGCAACATTTGGGTGATTTAAGCTATCTAAGACCCCGAGCTCGCGTACAAACGCCTGAAACATAGAGATGAGGGTAGGGAAAGGGGGGACTATCAACAAACACGGTTCGTACCTTCGAGGTCCTATCCTGATCCATTTCGTCATCAATTCGGAGCTTTTTTACGGCCACTTGAATTTTTGATTCTTGCCAGCTGTTGTACCTGTCGGGCTCTTGAACCAAGGTGGCCTTATATACTTCGCTCTTGCCACCCCATCCGTGGGGCCCGCACTTCGCTGGGACGATATTATCGGGATGGACACGACGATGGTGGAGCCCCCTAAGGATATTTCTCTGCAAGGGGTTCAGTCCGCCGACTCTTCTTCTTGATACCAATCACTGCCCAAGAAAACACCCACCAGAGCCGGTCCAGGTGATGCTCTAGCATCGTTCGGGTCCCTTCGTTCATCAGCCATAGTATATGGCTGAGCACGAGGGTCCTAGCACTTAAGATCTAAAAAGGTAGCCAAATAGCACCGTCTTTATTCACACGTAGCTGTTGATAGTAATGAGCACTAAGAGTTGGCAAAGATTGCGTCTGCGGTGGAGAGAAAAGGAAGGGGGGAAAGGGAGAGGCTGAAGAGACGAAATGACGGTGGCGAAATTCGGAACGCGTCACTTAAAACGCGTCACTTAAAATGAAAGCTGAGAGTGCAAATGCCTCACCGCAAACGTTCCTCTGCTGGGTGTGCGGGGCACGGTTGATGGTGCGATGACAGGGTCCGGTCTCTTCGGTCTCGGGACATCGAGCGCCGAATAGCGTGATGGAGTGACCCAAAGTGAGTTCCGAGGGCAGTTCGGGGCAATTGAGACCAAGTGGAGAGTGTTTCTAACACCAACTTTGTTCAGTGGAACCTGGAGGCACGTCGTAGTCCTCAAGGGCTGATCGACCTCGAGATGAAGTCCACCCTTCAATGTGCTGGTTTGTCGCCATCGTTGCGCGTCGTTTGCAGAACGAAGGCAATTCGGCACCATACTAAATAGAGGATTTATGGTCAATGGAGCGTGGGCGCCGGCTAGATTCCCGCTTCGGCGCTCCTCCAACCTGAATACTGGCATACACCGGGTCCCGGAAATCCTTTTCTTTGCAAGGCCTATCTGATC
>WSTY01000723.1:0-15328 GCA_019633465.1 Tulasnella sp. 417 | reverse complement strand
TTAGTGATGAAAGCCAACTCGGCGTAAGGCTCCCGGAGGTGAGTTTGCAGCAGGCGCCGGTGGTGCCAGATTTGATAAGTTTTCAAGTTCTGGGCCATCATAGAGTTGATCAACTCAAGCTCTTTGTCCAACGGTGCATTGATCTTGATAAGGGTTCGATAACGGTATTGCCTAATGGACTGGAGGGGTTAGTACGTTGTCCCACCCGGCCGCAGCACGGATCCGAGGAGCTCACCACACCGAGTAATGAGCAGGGTTCATTCGAATGATATGTTCTGTGAGACCGAGGACGCGTTCACTGTATTCTTCCTTTTGCAGGATTGCACGAAAGTACTCCATTGCCTCCTTATCTGAGTGGATAATGAGTCAGGGAGTGGACTTGAAGACGGACACCAGGAGCATACATTCTTGGCTGTAAAAGATGGGAGCAAGGACCTTGCCCTCATCTGCTTGAGCAACAGGAGTGATGTCTTCCCAGTCCGGGCGAGCCGAGTATGATGCTGGTGCTTTGTCCGCCATGACCTGTTCGGGTGATCGAGGGAACCAAGAAGGAGTTTAAAAATGGATGAGCGTATATTAAAGAGCGGTGGCTCTTCTGTACCGAGGGGCTGAAATTCCGGAGGCAAAGTGAAGAGAGTTGGAGGGGAAACCGCCAACGGAGATACGGAGCGGAGTTTCAAGTCATTTTGTCCCATTATACCCAAATTCGCTCACCTCACCGGATCCCACACCCCTACGTCCTTTGCTAATTTCAGCAACTGAATCGCCTCAATGGCGCCACATAGTTCCAACAGTCTGGTTCCATTGGCCATCTTCGAGCCATCGATTGTCCCGGCAAACCGTCGTATACTTGGGTGTTACGTCAAATGCTGAGAGGTACAGAGGGAAAAGGCTCGGCTAAATAACCGCAGGTAGAGTATAAAAGTATGCCAGAAGTAGTCAAGAACACTCGATGCTACCCTAGACGATTGTCAGAAGGTTTTCGCCATCGGAGCAATGGCTGCAGCGAAGGATTGTAAGAGCCTGATTCTAACCCACCAGCTACCCAAGGAGGTATTTACTCAAATACTTCAACATGCTCTTTCCAATACAGAGCATACTGTTTTCAGCTAAGAGTCTAAGCCCCGCATGAAGGCATTCTATCCAGCCGAACGTTTCGTCAGCCTGGAAGTCAGCTGTGGACTGTATACCACCGCCCTGTGGACAAAAGTATAAGGTTATCCCCAAGTCTACCAAACCACTACTCCACCTATTCTCAGCAAACTGACAACCGTGATGAAGTTCCAACTGGCAGGCTTGAGGAATCGATGTCTGCTCAACCTTTCCTGAGCGAGTGCGCCCGGATATCAGTCGCAGGAGACTCTTTTGACTCTACTTCTATGGAGAATCAAGGGCAAGGTGTAGGATCTGTTGACTGTGGCCGTCCCTCTAGTCGAAGGTGAGCAACTTTCTATCTGGAGCGGAGGAAACGCGATTCATTTTTTGTGGGACAAGCAGGCCCTTGCCCTACTCCTTTCTCGACGCGTTGTGGGTTCACTATGTCAAGTCTAGCGGAGATCTTGGTCTGACTTTGGCCGCCCCAGCTGCTAACCATCTTTTCGGGCAACATACCACAGAATTAAGTCCTCCTTCCCGCAAAAGAATAACAATCGATATGCTAGCTCCTACAGGATCCAAGATACCTCTCTGCCGCGTGGAAAAGCTCCGTCTCTCGCAGATTCCGGGAGCGTGGCTGACGTTCTCCTGAGGGCCATCAACTTGGAGAAAATCTCTACCTCGAGGCCGACATGAGTAAGTTCACGATAAAAGACTAGGATGTGTCAATGCAACCGTTCCGACGATCTTGAAACATTTCCGGACTTTCCCAAAACGAGAAAACCGATCCCCACCCCCCAGAAGGAAAAGAAAATCTATTTCTCCGCTGCCCGACTATGATCATGTGGCCATGGGTTGAAGAAGTCGATTTTGGGCTTCCTAAAACCGTGTTTCTGATCCTGGTTTAAAGGTAGAGGTATTAGGAACGGAATGCATGTCAAAGAACCAAGTCTTGGGACTTACTCCTTTCGGTTGCAGATATGGCTTATTATCCCTGGGAGGCGGAGCTATTGGGCCCCGCCCTTCTGCGTTTGACCGATATCGCAATCCATCGCAAGGGGGTTATGGATATCAGACTAAGGGGGCTTTGGAGAGATGTAACAAAGGAAGGGTAAGTATAATGGAAGCGGCATTCAGCGACTACCCCGATCTTAGACTGAATTTCTAAATTTTCTATCTGTAAAACTGCACGCCTGCTTCTTGAAATGGAGAGCTAGAGTAACGGTAGATTATAACCTTGTCTTAAATTGAACAACGAAGGTTGTGGTTGGACTTTCGTCTCGCACATGCAAGGGCCTTGTATTGTTTGCACATATCTGGAGAGAATCTGCAATGCCATAGGATCAGAATAATGTCTACGTTATGCAGATAAAGCTTTATTGGTTGTCCAACGTCCCCGCTACTACCCACTAGGGCGCGCAGTGGGCCTCTGGCGGAGATACCGGCCTAGTGGAGTTTCAAAGTCACCCAGCACCGATCGTTGTTCTCCGTCACCATTTCATCCCCTCTCCCCGCTTCTGCTTACGACAATCGCATCAGTAGGGCCATGCTTCTCTTCCAAGAGAGGATCAAGAAGACTATTGGAGATTTTGTTCAGTCGATTCGGAGGCTACTGAGCGAGGCCTATCTGTGAGTTTAGGGAGCCTCTGAGATTTGGAGCCAAACTGACGCGGTGGCTTAGGAGTAATCCTCAGCCGTGTCAGGAATACATGGACATATTAGAATCTGCCCAAAAAACAGCCCGACACGCTTTCGACTTGGAGATCGCTTTGGCGGCCAAGATGATGAACACACATTCCCTTATCCACCAAGTGCCTGAAGAGATTTTCGCCCAAATTTTGCAGCAATCATTACCTCAGATAGGCAAACCCTTCCTCCGCTACTATCTCAGAACGGACACACAGAAATACTACACCCGCCTCTACCAGCTGCGGGGTATTTCGTCGGCTTGGAAAGCATCTATCGATTCCAATCCCTATCTATGGACCTTAATCTCGTCTGGGTCCCATCGAGAAGTCCTACCGAAAGCTCTTGAAAAGTCCGCTCGGGTATCGCTTCACATCCTTTTTACTGACTCGACAAATGACAAAGGACCTGAGCCAGCCACAGCCATCAGCGCCTCTGATTTCCTGGTGCAAATGAGCTCACAAACAAATAGGTGGAAAACAGCAGCATTTCATTTCTCTAAGAGGTCTAGAGCGGTGGCGCAGCGGTATCTGACGGACGCGGCTCCCGTCCTCGAAACTGCAAGCCTGTCCGTCGCCGGAAACGGAGGAATGGAAGGAGCCGGTCCAGTGGAATTATTTGGAGGTCAAGCCGCTCGTTTGAGGAATCTATCTCTGAATTCGTTCCCCATACGCTGGGAATCTCAAATTCTTCAACAGGTCGAGAGCCTGGAGATCGTGGGCAGTGGCATGGGGCTCAAAGCATCACAATTGATAGCAATCCTCTCCAAAAACTCTAAGCTAAAACAGCTCTCTATCGGCACGACAGATATGGAAATGGATTATCCCAATACGCATGGTTGCCCGCTTTCTCATTCTGCCCTCGAGACCTGCAGCCTATTGCCGATGCCGACCCCCTTAACCGAGTTTTTGCTGACGCATCTCGATATACCGACCTGTGGGAACATTTCCGTCTCCCTCGACAGTAACCCCTCCAAAGCGACCCAAATTTATGGTTTGGCCATCCGCCAATTCCATAGTCAGCTAGATCCTACACTTCCCACAGGCCTCCCAGAGATGGAGGTTACCGAACCAGAATTCAATCTTCGCTCCATACAATTACTGATCAAAGACCCTGGCGTTATGAGCAGCCCTGCTAAATTACCTGCAGTTAATTTTATTTTCTCTGGCTGGAAAGCTGGAGACATCTGGCCCTGGGTCGAAGGCCTCATTCAAAGCTTAGGGCTTCGACTCCATCTGCGAATGGATATCGACGTCTGCGCAAATAAGCTGGAGGATCTGCAATACGTCGCATTTAGTGGTTGCGTCGATCACATCACCTCCGACCAGGAGCGAAGGGTCGACCACCTTACCTTTCTCTACTGGTTACGCGAATCTTTCTCCCGAGAAAGTCAAACGGTAGCCCATGCGGCTTTCCCAGGATTGAAGTCTATTACGGTTTCCTATTCCGGGTCTATCGACATGAGGCTCCGAGCCTCACTGGAGATCAGATACGAGTCAACCGGCGGCCCAAACAATGTAGTCAAAGAGCGGCCACCCGACTTGACACTGAACTTTCGAACCATTTTCGGGAAGCCTGATTACGAAAACGCTCGTCTTTTTGTTGGGATGGGCGGAATAGAGGAGGTCGTCGTGAACGGTGTAGGACTGTAAGATGGATACTATCTGCGGAACCGATCAGAATCCCAGAGCGTCAAGTTGATATTGGGCCCCCTATCTTAAGTGGAGTGGAGGACTTTGGCTCCCCCCTTTGACTGTTCCAGCTCCTTGCCGTCCTTTCGAGTGACACACAACAGAATCAACTCCTCCTCTCCGCGAATGAAATAAAATTTGATATACTAGCTTCTGCATACTGTACTATTTCGGTGTTAGCGGATGTCCCTTGTCCCAGAATCATATCCCCCCGCTCATTTTATGCTGTCCCCGTGTCCCTGGTCGCCCACCCAGACCGGGACAGTTGAAGAAATCCGAGTCATAGGCTCATCCGGTCTTTGTCTCATTGAATACGGCCCAAAACCTGCAGCTTGTCGTCCCCAAACTGTGTCAATGTATCTCTCTCAAAACCTCTGACATCGGAGAGGGTCGTAATCAACTCGTTCCATGTAAATAGATCATCCCACCCGCTCAGCTTATTTCATGTCCCACTGTCCCAGTTGGCCGCTCCGTCCCCCCGGAATGGTTCCTCCGGTTTCGTCCATGTCCCGGTGTCCCCGATGGCCCGGTAACAACGAAATAGTACAGTAATCGGAGATACTTCTCGGTCGCCTGTAAAAGCTCCATCTCTCGCAGATATCTGGGGAATGTCGCCGACGTTCTTTTGAGGGGCATCGACACGGAGAAAATCTCCATCTCAACGTCAACATGAGCAAGTTCACAGCAAAAGACTAAGGTGTGTCCAGAGAACCTCTTCGAAACATTCCCGGACATTTCTAAAACGGGAACACCGATTCCCCCTCCCCCCTCCAAAAAAGGAAGCCTTTCTTCTGGCTGTTCGGCTGTGAGTATGTGGACGTGGGTTGAAGAAGACCATTTCGGGCTTCCTAAAAAAGTTGTTCTCATTCTGGTGAACGGGGACCTCAAGGTAGAGGTATTAGCAACGGAACGCTTGGCAAAGAACTGAGCCTTGGGTTTACTTGAAAGTATCCTCGGTACTCGAGTTATTGGGCACCGCCCTTCTGCATTTGACCGATATGTCAATCTGCCACAAGGAGGTTATTGATACCAGACTAAGGGGGCTTTTGTGAGAGGCAACAACGGAAGCGTAAGTATAGATGGAGGAAGCATCGAGCCACCACCCTATCCGAAATTGAGTTTCCGGAATATGCTAACTATCACACTTCACACCTGCTTCTTGGAATTGAGAGCTATAGTAATGATAGATGATACTTTTGCCTTAGATGGAAATAACGAAGTGTGTGGTTGGACGGCTCGCGCACCTAAGAGCGTTAGATGACTTGCACATATCCCGAGAGAATATGTAATAGTATGGGGTAAGAAAAACGTCTAAATTACGCAGATAAGACGTTATTGGTTATCCGACGTCCCCGCTACTACCCACCAGGGCGCGCAGTGGGCCTCTGGCGGAGATACCGGCCTGATGGAGTTTCAAAGTCATCCAGCACCGATCGTTGCTCTCCATCACCATTTCATTTCCCTCCCAGCTTCTGCTTACGACAATTCCCTCAATTGGGTCATGCTTCTCCAAGATATGATCGAGAAGACGGTTGGAGATTTTGTTCAGTCGGTTCGAAGCTTACAGAGCGAGACCTATCCGTGAGTTTAATTAACCTCTGGGATTTGGAGCTAGACTGACACAGTGGTTTAGGAATAATGCTCAGTCGTGTCAGGAATACATGGGCATATTAAAATCTGCCGAAAAAACAGTCCGACAGGCTTTCAACTTGGAGATTGCTTTGGCGGCCAAGATATTTAACACATATTCCCTCGTCCACCAAGTGCCCGAGGAGGTTTTCGCTCTAATTTTGGAACAGTCACTGCCTCAGATAAATAAACCTTTCCTCCGCACCTATCTCAAAGCGGACACAAAGCAGTACTACAGCCGCCTCTACCAGCTACGAGGAATTTCGTCGGCTTGGAAAGCATCTATCGATTCTAATCCCTACCTATGGACCAAAATTTCATCCGCATGTCATCGAAAACCCCTTTTGAAGGCTCTTGCGAAGTCCGCTCGGGTACCGCTTCACATCATCTTTACCGACTCGACGGATGGCGAAGTACCCGAGCCAGCCACAGCCATCAGCATCTCCGATTTCCTAGCGAAAATGAGCCCACAGACCGATAGGTGGAAAACCGCACAATTTCATCTATCCAGGGGGTCTAGAGCGGTGGCGCAGCGGTATCTGACAGGCGCAGCTCCAGTCATCGAGACCGCGTGCCTGTCCGTCGCCGCAAAGGGAGGACTCGGAATGGAAGGAGCCGGTTCAGTGGACTTGTTTGGAGGTCAAGCTGCTCGTTTGAAGAATCTATCTATAGATTCGTTCCCCATACGCTGGGAATCCCAAATTCTCCGACAAGTGGAGAACCTGGAGATTGTGGGCAGTAGCTTGGGGCTCAAACTGTCACAACTTATAACAATCCTCTCTGAAAACTCTAAGCTCAAACGACTCTCTATCGGCGCGACAGATATGGAAATGGATGTTTCCAGCATGCATGAATTCCCGCTTTCTCATACTCGCCTCGAGGCCTGCAACCTATTGCCGATTCCGACTGCCTTAACCGAGTTTTTGTTGACACATCTCGACATACCGACCTGTGGGAAGACGTCCGTCTCTCTCGACAGCAACTCCAAAGCGACACATATTCATGGTTTGGCCATCCGCTTATTTCACAGTCAGCTACATCCGACACCTGCGACAGGCCTCCCAACGATAGAGGTTACCGATCCAGAATTCGATCTTCGCTCCCTACAATTACTGATCAAAGACCATAGTGTGATTGGCAGCCCTGCTAATTCACCTACAGTTAATTTCATTTTCTCTGATTGCAAAGCACGAGATATCCATTCCTGGGTCGAAGGCCTCGTTCGAAGCTTAGGTCTTGGACTCCATCTGCGAACGGATGTCGACGGCTGCGTAAATGTGCCGGGGGATCTGCAATACGCCGCAGTCAGTGATTGCATCGATTGCATCACCTCCAACCAGGAGCGAAGGTTCAGCCACGTTACCTTTCTCCACCGGTTACGCCGGCCTTTCTTCCGAGAAGGTCAAGCGGTAGGCCAGATGGCTTTCCCCGGATTGAAGTCCATTACGGTTTTCTATTCCGGTTCTATCGACATGAGGCTCCGAGCCTCACTGGAGCTCAGATACAAGTCAACCGCCGGCCCAAACAATGCGGTCATAGAGCGGCCACCCGACTTATCACTGGACTTTCGAACCATTTTCGGGAAACCTGATTACCAAAACGCTCGCGCTTTTGTGGGCATGTACGGAATAAAGGAGGTCGTCGCGGACGGTGTAGTAGTGTCAGAATAATACTATCTGCGCGACCCATCAGAATACCAGAGCATCAATTTGATAGTGAAGAAATAATATGTAGTAGGTAGATATCGGCTACTTGTTAGCAAGTTTCGCTACATAGGAAAAGAAGATCCCGTTTCCGTCCGTTCATAGTAAACGAGGACTGAATGACACCATCACCATTGACTAGCGTTGGGGGTCCGATCGAGTCACACTTTAAAGACAAGAGACATTGAAATATAAGGATTACAGACTAATCTCGTTGATACTCATTCGGACAGGGGGCACCGCAAGTTGGGGTGGGATTTTCCGCGAAGTGAGAACTCTGATGCATCGGTAGAGATGAGAAATTATACCAATACTGTGATTGTGTTTTGTGGTTATTTAGAATTGGGTAAACGGGTTCTAATCCTTGGTTCGGAGGTTCGGGCTGGTAAGCATGGCCTGGGGTTTAGGATGCTCCTGGTGTTCCTTATTCTTGCTAGCAGCAGCGAAATCCGGCTCCTGTGGTCAGGGATTTCCAAGGGGAACTCCAACACTTCGGCTTCGCGAGCATGCTGTTCCTCGGCTTCGACGACTCCCATCGACTTGGTTCGGCAGTCCGAAAGACTGGCGTTAGTCGACAAGAGAAGTGCTCTTCGTTAAATCTCGCCTCGCCAATGCAGAGCATGTCACCCGACTCCATTGCCGACTTGGTTAGACATGACTTGATAGATGATGAGAGAAACGAAGGTCAGAGCCTCAGAGACGATAGTAGAGAATCAAGAAACATACGACGCAACGATTTGAGGAGTCATCCATCCGGAGAGGCGGTCGGAATGGACGAGCCGAGAGGGGCAAAAACGGGAAAAAAAAAAACCGAGAGCCGAGTGAAGAGCAGGTTGAAACAACGATAACGGTTGGTATAAATAAAAGCGACCCCGCGCGGAGAGCAGTTCTCTATTTTGGCCATCAACGAAACCGAGGTGGGAACAATATATCTTATATCCGCGATTTTCTGTTGCGGAGGGCTGGAACCCTTTCCCCTTGGATGTTGTAGCGCGTGTTCCGGGCGGGCCGGCAAATAAAGATCTGGCACGCGCCGTCATCCGCAATCGAGGCCGGTTTAGGCTGCGGCAAAGATTTGATCGGCGGCCTGGGTGCTAGCCCGGGGGGGGGGTTCCGTGAACGTCCCAGGGCTAGGTACCTCGGGGACCTTCAAAGGAGGTCCGCCGCTGTTGGCAGAGCTCTGGTTCGATAGACTTTCGAGAATGAGATAAAAGGATGAATTTCAAGGGGCCAAAACATCGAGAGCAATATCGGAAAGGCATAAATCGAGCTAGGCGGGTGCTCATGATCTGGGCCTCACAAAGCTTAATATAATAGCAAACCGCGAACTGGGGTGTGACAGACCCCAATAAGCAACCATCAGGCAAAGACCGTCTCTCCCAAGGCACAGATATCGAATTCCTCCTTCGAGATTCCAAGCTTTTCGCATTCCTCACGAAGCCTTTGTGGTGGTTCCATAATGGGTTCGGTCGTTAGGGACCATGTTCTGGAGAGAGCAGGTTGAGGATGAGAGTGCGGAGACAGCAAAAAGCGGTGCTACTTACCCCCTGAATGGGTCAAACGGTCACGAAGGTGGAGTATACATGGTTAAGAGGTTGGTAACTAAGCAGAGCGGAAAGCTACGTACCAATGCATGCCGATAGCTCTCTTAGCCTGAACATCCTTGAAAACCCGTACGCTATCCTGAGGCGCACAGTGAACGCAGGAGGTTATCTCCCGGGTGCCGTACGCTCTAATCCGGAAGCAACCTGCATCAAAATTCGGTCTGACAGGTTGAAGGACGAAACGTGCTCACCCAATGGGAATGAATGCAAGGTCGAACCCTCCAAACTTCTCACCGATTTTCTTGAACTCCGGACACACTGGAAGATCATCTTCGTTCTCACTAGGGCGTACGGTTCTGTAACCGGTATCACCACCGAACCAAGCCTTATTCCCCGACGCGGGATCGCAGATGGCCCAAGATGCCCACAAGGTGTGGAACCGATCCATCAAACCCCTTCCGGTGGAGTGTTGTGCGGGGGTGCAGGTGACCTCAAATGTGGTCTTGATCGTCGATGTCGGCGCTTCGTCCGATGACGTACCAGTGGCAACGGGAATATCGACGGTGACGTTCCGGGCCTCCCACCAGTCGAGGATGTGGGTCCTCTCCTCCGGTACTTTGTTCGACTTGAAGAAGGCTCCATTATTCAGCGGAGCGAAGAAGTGCGGACGGAAGAGCTTATCCAACGTTGTAATGCTATGGGAGTCGAGATGGTCGTAGTGGTTGTGTGAGATGACGACGATGTCGACGGAGGGCAGGTCCTCGAGTCTACATGGCGGTGGGATGCGCCGCGCAGGTCCAATAAATGAGAAGGGAGAGTAGCGGTGTGAAAACATCGGGTCGAAGAGGATCCGGGCACCACGAGCCGCGCCATCTGGAGAGGGAAGTTCAAGCAGGAAACAGGCGTGGCCGAGCCAGGTAGCCTTCATGCTCGATTTGTTGGCCTTCACGTTCGATGGGGGTTCAGATGAGGTTGCCGCGGTGTAGCCAAAATCAGGTTTCCGCACACCGAGCTTGGAGGCGAGGTCCTCTGGAACAGGAGGTGGGTGAAAAAGGTTGCCGTAGAGGGACTTTGAAGGAGAAATATGAACTGATGAGCCTGCTGATATCAATTGAACGGCCCATCTCATATTACCTTGACCACCGCCGAGAACGTCGACGTCTCAGCTCTGGAAGAGGACAAACGCTTAGTTTTTCAGGTCTCATAGGACTCACCGGAGCGCGGGCAATCGCTCACCTATACGACGGCCATGGGTTGACAAATAAGGTGTTAGTGTCGTTTGCATGATGCGCAGGCCGGGGTGCATTGCGGTCTGGCTCTGGGGTTTGGGCCGCCGAGACAGTGATCGTGGTAAAGGCGTTCATCGAGGTGACAGTGGTTGGGGGTATGCGGGAGAGATAAACCTTCGGTTTATATTCCTCCTGTCACAAGCGCCCGCGACCTTCATAGCCCGAAAACGAGTGGTGAACTCGCGAACAAGGTACTACGGTTCCTAATAACAAACAAGGCCAAAGGTGAGCGAGGTCTACCAAGTCGATTATGAAACTCTTCACCTTATTTAAGGTTGGTGATGACATCATAGCTATTTATGTCGATCCTAAATAAGGACCTCCGAGACCACGGGCAGAGGAGGGGATCCCGGACTTTCTCTTTAAACGCCTGGGTGGCCGCCCGCGCACCAAAAGCACGAGGCGCTTTATACGAAGAATAAGTTAGTCCCACAAGACAAGCAGGGGACCCTTCTGGAAGTGCCTCAGTAATTGGATGGGCCGTACGCTTTTCTTCCCGAGCAAATTATATGCAACTCAGTGTTCGACAGTGAGCGCTTCTTAGTCATCACTCGCGGTCAAAGTTGGGTGCTAGTCCCAAGGAGTTGAGTCTCAATTTTTATGCTCGGGGCTCTCCCGAGAAATTTTCAACGCTGCGGCTTCCCGAGCATGCTGTTTCTCAGCGTCCAATACCCTCATTGGTGTGGTTCGGCAGTCTGAAAGACTGATTTTAATGGACAAGGGAAGTGCCCTCCAATCAACCCCGCGTCACCAATGCAGAGCATGTCACCCGACTCCATTGCTGACTTGGTTAGACCTGACTTGATATATGATGGGAAAAACAAAGGTCAAAGCCTCAGACACGAGACTGGAGAATCAAGAAACACACTGGCAAAGAGTTGAGTAGTCATCCATCCCAAGAGGCGGTCGGGATGTACGAGCCAGGAAGGGAGCAGAAATGGCCCCGCGCGGCGAACAGCTCTCTATTTCGACCATGGTCAAACTTGAGGTGGTACAATGTATCTTGCACCCGGGAGTTTCTGTTGTGGAGGGCCGTCCTTCTGGTAACCTTTCCCTCTGATGCTGTAGCGTGTGTTCCGGTTGGGCTGAGCTGGATGTTCCGAGAACTTCACAGGCCTAGGTAACTCGGTGACCTGCAATGCGAGTCCCCCGCTGTTGGCGGAACTTTGGTTCGATAGAATCTCGAGAATGAGCCTATGGATGAATTTCAAGTGGCCAGAACACATCGAATTTCGTGAGAGCAATATCGGGAAGACACAGATCGAGCTAGGCGGATCTTATGTTTCGTTCATGATCTGGACCGCACAAAGCTTATTAGCAGAACGACGAACGTGGGAGGGGCGACAGACCCCAACAAACAACCCTCAGGCAAAGACCGTCTCTCCCAAGGCACATATATCGAATTCGTCCTTCGAAATTCCAAGCTTTTCGCATTCCTCGCGAAGTCTTTGCGGTGGTTCCATAATAGGTTCGGTCGTTAGGGACCATGTTCTGGAGAGGAGAGCAAGTTCAAGATGAGAGTGCGGAGACAGCAAAAAGCGGTGCTACTTACCCCCTGTAGGAGTCAAATATTCATGAAGGTGGAATATAGTTGAGCGGTTGGTCACGAAGCAATGCGAAAAAAGCTGCGTACCAATGCATGCCGATAGCTCTCTTAGCCTGAACATCCTTGAAAACCCGTACGCTATCCTGAGGCGCACAGTGAGCGCAGGAGGTTAGCTCCCGGATATCGTACGCTCTAATAGGGAAGCAACGTCCATCAAAAGTCGGCCTGACGGGGTTGAAGGACGAAACGTGCTCACCCAATGGGAATGAATGCAAGGTCGAATCCTCCGAACTTCTCACCGATTTTCCTGAACTCAGGACACACTGGAAAATCATCTTCGTTCTCACCGGGGCGTACGGTTCTGTAACCGGTATCCCCGCCGAACCAAGCCTTCTTCCCCGACGTGGGATCGCGGATGGCCCAAGATGCCCACAAGGTGTGGAACCGATCCATCAAACCCCTTCCGGTGGAGTGTTGTGCGGGGGTGCAGATGACCTCAAACGTGGCCTTGATCGTCGATGTCGGCGCTTCGTCCGGTGGCATACTAGTGGCAGTGGGAAGATCGACGGTGACGTTCCGCGCCTCCCACCAGTCGAGGATGTGGGTTCTCTCCTCCGGGACTTGGATCGACTTGAAGTAGGCACCATTATTCAGCGGAGCGAAGAAGTGCGGACGGAAGAGCTTGTCCAACGTTGTGATGCTGTGGGTGTCGAGATGGTCGTAGTGGTTGTGCGAGATGACGACGATGTCGACGGAGGGCAGGTCCTCGAGTCTACATGGCGGTGGGATGTGCCGTGCAGGTCCCATAAATGTGAAGGGAGAGCAGCGGTGTGAAAACACCGGGTCGAAGAGGATCCGGGCACCACGAGCCGCGCCATCTGGGGCGGGTAGTTCAAGCAGGAAACAGGCATGGCCGAGCCAGGTAGCCTTCATACTCGATTTAGTGGCGTTCACATTCGATGTGGGTTCAGATGAGGTTGCTGCGGTGTATCCAAAGTCAGGTCTCCGCAAACCGAGCTTGGAGGCGAAGTCTTCTGGAACAGGAGGTGGGTGAACAACTTTGCCATAGAGGAACTTTGAAGGAGAAAAGATGAACTCATGAGCCTGTCAATATCAATTGAACAGCCCATCTCAGATTACCTTCACCAGCGCCGAGAACGTCTCAGCTCTGGAAGAAGACAAACGCTTAGTTCTCAGGTCTCATAGGACTCAACGGAGCGCGGGCAACCACTCGCCTGTACGACGGCCAGGGGTTGAGAAATAAGGTGGTGGTGTCGTTTGCGTGATGCGCAGGCCGGGGTGTATTAGGGTCTGGCTTTGGAATTGAGGTCGTCGAGACAGTGATCGTGGTAAAGGCGTTCATTAGGGTGCAGTGGTTGCAGAGGGGCGGGTATGCGGGAGACTTCGGTTTATATTCCTCATGTCACAAGCGCCCGTGACCTTCATGACCAGACGCCGGAAAGCAATCGGTAGACTCAGAAACACGGCTTTACAGTTCCTAATAAACAAACAAAGGCAAAGGTGGTCCGTGGCTAGCGAAGTCGGGCTACTCAGTCGATTATGAGACCCTTAGGCTGAAGGTTGGTGATGACATCATAAATGTTATGTCGATCCTAAATAAGAACCTCCGAGACAGCCCAGACTTTCTCTTTAAACGCCTAGGTGGCCGCAAAAGCACGAGGCCCTTTGTGCTAAGAGTAAGTTAGTTCCACAAGACGAGCAGGAAACCCTTCTAGAAATGCCTCAGTCACTGGATGGGCCGTGCGCTCTTCATCCCGTGCACGCTATATGCAACTCGGTGTTTTACGGTGAGCGTTTCGTACTAATCAATCGCGGTCAATGTTGGGTGCTAGTCGCCAAGGAGTTGATTATCAATTTTTATGCCCTAGGTCAAGGCTATAGGGTAGAAGGGGCGGCGGCACCACCGGGACAACGGAACCAACTTAAGCAAAGACAAGCACTTTCTCAGTCCGCTCTTGAACGCACTGAGGTCCTCAAAGTGGCAACCAATTAATCGCTCCGTTAAGCATACAATTTTTGGCATCCTTATAGATCCCCGGCTGCACTGACCCGCGACCGGTGCTTCGCCGTACCTGCTCGCAGTTAGCCTTCCACCACAGTCCATCAGGTTCGATCTCTTAAAAATCTCATTGAAGTTCTGTGAACGGGTTTCCGAGTGAGTCTTCCGTTTACAGCTCACTCATAGGGGAACAGAAGAGGGACGTACTTCGCACTGTATTTGCCTTTCATTTCTGAATCCAGTGGTCGCTCGGAATCTGTATATACCGAAGTGTAGGATGCTCCTGGTACTTTTTACTCTTGCGAGCAGCAGCGAAATCCGGCTCCTGGGGTCGGGGCTCTCTAAGAAAATTTCCAACACTGCGGCTTCCTGAGCATGCTGTTTCTCGACGTCCAATTCCCTCATCGGCTTGGTTCGGGAGCCTGACAGACTGATGTTAACGGACAAGGGAAATCAACCTCGCCTCACCACTGTAGAGCGTGTCACCCGACTCCATTGCCGACTTGGTTAGACCTGACTTGATATATGATGAGAGAAACGAACATCAGAGCCTCAGAGGCGAGAGTGTAGAATTAAGAAACGCACGACGCAACGATTTGAGTCGTCACCCATTCGGAGAGGCGGTCGGAATTTACGAACCGGGAGGGGGAAAACACAAAAGGTCCCGCACGCGAACAACTCTCTATTTCGACCATGAACAACGTTGAGGTGGGAACAACGCATCTTGCCTCCGTGAGTCTCTGTTGTGGAGGGCGGTAAACCTTTCCCTTTGATGCTGTAGCGCATGTTCCGGGTGGACTGGTAAATAAAGATCCGGCACGTACCGCCATCTGCCATCGAGGCTGGTTTAGGCTGCGGCAAAGATTTGATCGGCGATCTGAGCGCTAGGCTGGGTATTCCGAGAACTAGGCAACTCGGTGACTTGCAATGGGAGTCCCCTGCTGTTGACAGAGCTCTGGTTCAATATAATGTCGAGAATGGGACAAAAGGATGAATTTCAAGGAGTGAATTTCGTGAGACCAATATCGGAAAGACATAAATCGAGCTGGGCGGAGCTTGTTTTCGCTCATAATCAGGACCGCAGAAAGCTTAATAGCAAAACGGCGAATATGGGGGGTGACAGAC